>WEKW01011916.1:7926-44449 GCA_013389905.1 Sula dactylatra | reverse complement strand
ATTGTGGTGGTTCTGTGCTTTTGTACAATGGATGTCTTAAGCTGAGGGCAGTTTAAGGGATCCTTTCTAATGCCAGGAAGGCGTTGCTTTCCTCAACACTGTGATCTGACCTGTGATAAACCTGTACTATAGACAAGTGGCTACCAAGTCAACTGCAAACCAACTGAATGTAAAAATCTTAGTGCTGGTGCTGAAATCTCTTCAGATAGTCATAATGATTTCCAGTTCATTGTTTTCAAAAGTTATCGAGCATCAAGTGTCAATCAAAGACTGAAGATGATCACTAATGAATGTTGACTTTCATGCATTTAGGTTTACCTTCTTTTTAGTTTCTCAGTTCATTCTCTGCTATTTTTATCATATTGTGTCATTTTAAATTTCTTACATGCTAACGTTTTGTTTGAGCGAATGAAATAAAATTGCAATATATAAACGTTGCCACCATTTATTTCTGGAACTTCGTAGAAGACTCTCTGAGGTTTACTATTCGAATTCCTAAAATTTTTATTGACTGCGATCATTCCTTACTCCTTGACTCCACCCCTCCTTTCTGATTCTCCATCAGAAGATTCAGTAGAGAAAAGTGAGGACTTACCTTACAAAGAATGTAATTGCAGAGACTGTGTAACATTCATGAATGGTTACTGCTGTACGTGTACGTTTCAAATGGATTTTAATTTGATTTGATTTCTATTCTCACATGGCATACACTTTGGTCTCTGTATCCACAGAGAACTTGGAAGGGAGGGAGAGGGAAAGACTGGGGGAAAAATAATTGAGGTTGGTCCGACTTCTTTTGCTGCTTTTATGTTCTTGACTTACTTTCAATACTGGTAATAAAGAAAACCTACCATGAAAGATTAATATAGCTTTCTGTACACTGAGGGCAGCTTTGCTCAGTTTGTCTTAGAGCGGAATATTGAGAATAGCTGTTTAAATGCCCTTGACTTAGCATCCTGAAAGCTGTACTTCTCTGCTCTTATTTTTTTTGTTCAGAGAGATAATGGGATAATTCTGCTTTGGCAAACCATTGGATCCAGTGCCAATTTTGGCACCAACCTTAATGAGTTATAAAGGGTTGTTTTTTGGTTTTTGGTTTTGTTTTGGTTTTTTTTTAAATAAAATTACTGCTAGGTTCTAAAATGGTCTGCTATTATTGGGGTAGCGTTTAGGCAAAAAGTAAAAAAACTTCTGATCAGTGTTACAAAATCTGTCCATCGGTGTCAAGGGATGTATGGTACCTACTTTTTAAAGTTGTATATTACAAAAGTAGGAAGGTGGTCTGCGGTTGATCAAACTAGTGATTATGAGCACTTCACGTAGGCTTTTCTGAAAATGTTGTTTAATTGGGCTCAGTTCCAGTGCTAAACACTACATACCAACATGTCTCTTACGACTAATCATACAAAGCTTGCAAAATCAGGAGAAGATTCCCTCTGTTTTCAGTAGATGAACAAGGCTGATGGGGAGCAGTTTTCCAAACTGCCTTTGTGCCCCAGACTAACAGTTCTTTGGGGGGCTGTAAATATTCCTGACTGTGTAGGCTATCACTGGGTGGGGCATGATAGAGAGCAGGTGAAAAGGGAAGGAGTTGGTCATTTCAGTGGAACTGAGGCTGGTACAAAGTACTTGAAAAACAGGCTGAAGTTCACTGAAATTTTTTGTCTTTGGGGGTGATTTTTCGGTATGGAAGTGCTGAGGATTATTTAATGCTCAGTTACATGCTATCTAGGAGAGTCTTAAAGGAGAGAGAGAACTAAGTCTGTTAGCTCTCAAGTATTTCCACTTTCAAAAGAGTCCATAAGTCAGCCCATATGAAGGCCTGTCAGGATTTAAATATTTATTTTAATTCCTTGGAGATGTTGAAATTGATATCAGGAAATATATTCAAGTTGATTTAGGTTTGTAATCTTAATTTAAAAAAATGTGGAATAGAACTTGGTGTAATTATTCAAGATATGGAAGAGGAGGTGTAGTTCTAGATGTTGGGAAAGCTCAGCAAAACCTTAAAGTCAGCAGTGGTGTCTGCATGTTACCTGGTAATCGGCACCTTCATTTGTTGCACAGGTGGTTCTTCAGGTAGTTGGTTGTCACAGCGATGCTGAAACTCAAGGGGCTTTGTAAAATTACCTCCATTTTATAAGTTAATCCCAGCTGAGTTCTCAGTCAGTAAAGGCATTTTCTAACATTTATTTTATGGAGCTTGGTGTCCTGAATCTTACTCAATGAACATTCTTTATCCAGTGTCCTACTTTGATAAGCTGCTAAATGGCAAAGATGTTGAGCAATTACTGCAGATGAACTGTATTGCTGCTCTGGCTGTTGCAGCTCTCTGCTGCAGGCTGACGGTTTTCTGTGTTGAGATGCTTAATTTTGCCATCATTGTTCAGTTATGTGGACCTTCTCCTCCCTTCCCAACCTGTTTTAGAAATGTTCCTGGTGTGACATTTTCACTTCTCTTTGCAACTGCAGGTCTCTTCTGCAACTGCTTGAGCTGGTAGAGTTGGAAGTGATCTTGCATCATTCTGTGTTTACCATCTTAAGTGTAATTTTTTTATCTCCAGCCAGCTGGAGCCACTTAAGTCCCGACCTACTCTCTGAACAACTTTCAACTCAGCAATAAACTTATCTGTGCTAACTACGCTGTGCGTGTGCTGACCTATATCCTGGTTTTCTTTGCAGAACCTCTAGGGGTCAGTCCACAAGCTGCTGACAAAGGCAGAGAAAAACATACAGAGTAGCAAGAAAGTGTAAGGGAGTTCTGGAAGTGTTCAGTGTAGGCTGACACCTGCAGGGATGGAGGCAGCTAGAAATGAGCGCACCTGCAAGAGTCCTGAAAACTCACAAACAGGTTTCAAACCAAGTCTGGATGCTGCTGGAATCCGCAAATGTAGGTAGTCAGCAGAGGTGACTTTCTGGGCAATCTTGAGGCTGCTTGTCCATCATTGTATGCCTAGTACATTAAAAAAAAAAAAAATTACCTCTGTGTTGAAGGTAAATTATCTGCTGCTTGACATTTCTTTCCAGTACTGTATTGTGAAACCAGTTTGATCCTGCGTAGCTTGGTAAGTCCTGTGATGCTGCAGGACCAGCCCCAGCAGCTGAAATGTAGCCCTGAGGAAAGGAGGAGTGCAGGCATGCTTATAAATGCCTCCTGAACGTGGATCTAGGGGAGTCTGTCACTGCCACGAAGCCTTGTCTGCAGCAGATGAGAAACAGTTTTATTTGGCTCTCAGGCTGAGACCTTTAGCTCTGCCAGTGGATGATGCTCGTATTTGAGACAAAATTGGCCAAAAATGTGCCTTACCTCTGCCCAGTAATCTTTGCTTCGCTAATGAGAGCAGCTGTCCATGGCGCTCAGCCCCACAGGCTGGCAATGTGCTACAGTGTAAGAGGCGGAGAAGGGCCTGAGACGAGTCCAGCCCCAATGGAGTTGGTCCATCAAGGGCCTTCACAGGGTAAGTGAAAAATCCTTTTCCTTGTTCCGAGTGAGCAATCACAGAAATGCAGCCCTGAAGAGTACTAGCTGATACTGCCAGGTGCTCACGGTGCTAGAAGGACATGGGCATTCATGAAGGACAGTTGTCACGTGCTGGTTTTGTCAGCAGATCTTCAAGAACAACTGGAACAATCTGCATTAGTGCAATGTTCCTCGTAGCCTGGCCCAAAGGTCAAATCTTTGTATTCTGTGTATAACACAGACTTAAGCATTATTTTTTCTAACTCAGATTTTTGCCAGTGTTTGGATTGTCAGAGGTGAGAACTTCTTTATATCCTACTGTCATGCTGTGTCGCGTTAGTTGTATGGGAGCAGATCTCCCCAGTTACGGAGCCAATTTACATGTTTGACCTCCCAAAAGTGACTTTTCAAGTTGGAGTTAGTGCTAATTTCAGTTTTCTAAACAACCGTTATGTGACTCAATGGGGCATTTGTACAGAGGGGATGACCCCTGCACCCAGAAGCAGTGGGGAAGCCAAGGAGTGCAATCCTGTCAGACACTGGAAGTTCAGGTGCATCGGAGGTGCAGTGCCTAATAAATGCTGTGTATCCAAAGGCAGAGTGCAGTTAGCTAGGGATGTGCAGGTTCAGGCTGGGTCTGATGATCAGGAGACCTTATTCCAGCAGCAAAAGGAAATCGAATGCTTGTCACCTTTTCTCTTTTGTTTTCATTTTGGGATTGGTGGGGTGTGTTTTTTTCCTAAAGTGTTTGTTATTAAAGAGAATAGTAAGTGACATTAAGCAAAGTTGGAGATTGGAATATCTGTCTAGCATGGTAGGTCAATGTGCGGTCAGGTCATTTTGGGAGGCAGCATTGCCGGATGAGCCCCCTAAGTTTGCTTTGGTTGTCCTGTTTCTAGTTCATGGGGGGGGGAATCCGTCAGATATTTAAATACTCTTCTCAGATACTCTGGACTCAAGCAAACATCTGTGAAGTTGTGATGACAAACTCATACGAAGTCTTCACAAGGTCACATGCCCACACACGTCTCAAACTACACAAAAGGGGAACACGCAGGCTGCGTACTAGTAACAGCTTTCAAGTACTCTAAATAAATTATTTAAAAAAAGAAAAAAGTCTTCAAAGACTTTTACAAAATTATAACTTGCAAACTGAAAATGCAGGTTCTGCAATTTATTGGTTGTAACTGAAAACACGAGTTTTCAGTTCTTTACTCAATCTGGTAGTTTGTATTACTTTTCAAATGTGTTTTGATCTCTCGTTTTGCTTGTGTCGTACTTGGTGAGCTGCTACGTGCTGTAATAGTTTGTCATAGAGTCAGCGAGATGCTCTGTGCTCTCCGTCGGGAACGGACAGTTTTCAGTTCTGCTGAACGGCTGGGCTCGGTTACCACTTGCAGTTAGCAGCACAGGGTGATTGGAAAGAACAATCCTCGTGTGGGCTATTTAATATGGTGTAATGCAAGCGCATCTGAAGCTAGAGAGTTCCAGAGATGAGCTCAGGGATGGGAAACGGGGTAGTGCACCTTTAGGGAAAGTAGGTAAAGAAATCATAAGTCCACAGCAGTGGTAGGCAAATGAGACGACTCCAGAAGAGAGGGTTTCTGACAGCCAAAAATGCAAATTCCTTCCTTGAAAATAGAGGTGCAAAAGGCTTTGAAGATGGTGGCATGTTTAGCATGGTCAAAATAATGAATGTTGGTTGGAGCATTGGGGTTTCCTGTGTTCCCAAGCATTACATGTGAGGGAAACCAGAGGTGACGGTGTTGATAATCGTTAATAATCAAGGGGAGGGGAATGAGCTCTTCATAAAATACTGCATTTTCTTGCTGTATTACTTTTCACTTATATGCTTTTTTCTGTTAACAGCATAGAAATGTAAGGTGAAATATATAACTGAAGTCATGCCCTTTACATATTTCACTAATAGAAAGGGAGAGGAGCTCAGGTCTGAAACACCACTCCCTACGTGCAGAGCCTCGCAGTGTTACAGCTTGAGATCTGAACGTTGTGCGGGCAGACCCAGCGCAGCCTGTCTGTGAAACCTTGAGCACAACCAGGGCCTGCGCCAGCAGCCAAGTCTTGGCTTTGTCATTGTGTAATAAATCATTGATTACGTTTTATATATCTGCTGAAGGACAGCTTCATTGCCATGAAGTTATTGGTCTTCTGGGGAAAGAAACAATGCCTTTAAGTGTCAGTTGGTCAGCCTGCAACCTTTAGAGCAAATAAGTCATTATATATTTACCCTCTACGTTATTCTAAAGGCAACAGGTTTCGTGCTTTGTTTAACTGGACCCAAACAGCAAATGTTTCTCTATGTGCTCTCAGCTATCGTGAATAACCATGTTGCACATCTTCAAGCTCTGAGTATTCTCAGCTTCTCTGAAGTCAATACGCATTGTATTAGAGAGTTTGGTCTTTTTAGTCTGAAGTGTTTCCAGCCATCAGATGTAATTGTCTTGTATTTATACAACCTAGTAAATACTGCCCAGCATTTTTTATGCATCTATGAAAAATATGGAAGCAATAAAATAACCTGAATTACAGGAAATGGCGCTTTTTTTTTAACTGGAAGTTGAGAATCCTGCTTTTCTAATACCGTCAGGTGTGCAACAGAAGGGCTCAAGCTATTTTTAATTGTTTACTTCCAATCTATATGTTCCAGAATGGCATGCCTTTTGCATAGTGTTGCGTGTTATCAACGTCCTAGTAATTTCACTTACTATAATATGATTATACTGTAGCAACTATAGTATGCTGAGAGTAAAGAATAAAAGGCATTTGGCAGTATTTCTACATTAAAATTGTTTGCTAAACAACTGAGATACAGATACTGAATAAATAAATAGCAATTACTGACAAGTAACGTCTCCTTTTTGAGCAAGGAGCTGGATAGCATTGTCAGCTGGTGGAGCCAGCATTACAGGGTGATGCAGCCATTACAAGTTTTAGGGGATTTTTGAAATCTGCTACTGAGTTTCAGTAGTACTAAATTTGCTAGAGGTAAGGAAAACAGCTTTTTATGGAGAAGTTCCTCACTAATAATTCAGAAATGGTTTGATGTCTCCTTCAAAAGGAATAAAAAATGAAAATGCTCCAATTAGAGTTATCCGAGTTGCTTTTTTTTTAAGGTGTCATTGCTAAAGCTAATGCTCCCAGAGGAAAACTTCAGCGCAGTGCTGCAAAGGTGCATCCAAGCTGGGTTTGAGATTCTATATTGCAGAGAGTGACTTAAAAATGGTCCTTTTGTATTTTACAAACTGCGTATAGATTTCACGTTCCTGTTAAGTTTTTCTTCTTGAAAATATGTTGGTTTGGAATGAGGGCAAAGAAGCAAA
The DNA here is from genome assembly GCA_013389905.1 of Sula dactylatra. NCBI lineage: Eukaryota > Metazoa > Chordata > Aves > Suliformes > Sulidae > Sula > Sula dactylatra. The sequence continues at coordinate 37,648 of WEKW01011916.1, read as the reverse complement.
AAGCTTGTAATACAAGTTTCGTGGTGATAACAGATCAACTTTTTTTTTCCCTCCTCATATCTGTGCTTTCCTGGTTAGAAGAGGTGCTATTTCGATGCAGCACAATATCAGTTTTCTTTCTGAAATAAATACGCATTATTTGGCATGAATATTAGATGCGCAGGTGTTTTTCTAGCAATGGAGTACCGATTTTTCTGGTGTTGTAGAAAGGTAATTGAAGTGCTTGAGAGAGGGCAGAAACCAGAAAAGTCTCTGCTCTGTGATGGCTTGCTTTTAACAAAAGGATTTAGATGCTCTATGTGTAGAACAATGAGGAAAACCAAAATACATGTGTTTCATAGTGTGCTGGTTTTGGCTGGGATAGAGTTAATTTTCTTCATAGTAGCTAGTGTGGGGCCATGTTTTGGATTTGTGATGGAAACAGTGATGATAACAGGGATGTTTTCGTTACTGCTGAGCAGTGCTTGCGCAGAGCCGAGGCCTTTTCTGCTTCTCACCCCACCCCAGCAGCGAGGATGCTGGGGGTGCGCAAGAAGCTGGAAGGGAACACGGGTGGGACAGCTGACCCCAGCTGACCAAAGGGATATTCCACACCGTATGACATCATGCTCAGTATATAAACCAGGGGGAAGGAGGAGGAAGGCGGGGAGGACGTTCAGAGTGATGGTGTTTGCATTCCCAAGTAACCGCTACACATGATGGAGCCCTGCTTTCCTGGAGATGGCTGAACCCCTGCCTGCCCATGGGAAGGAGTGAATGAATTCCTTGTTTTGCTTTGCTTGCGTGTGTGGCTTTTGCTTTACCTATTTAGCTGTCTTTATCTCAACCCATGGATTTTCTCACTTTTACTCTTCTGATTCTCTCCCCATCCCGCTAAGGGGGAGTGAGTGAGTGGCTGTGGGGTGCTTAGTTGCCAGCTAGGGTTAAACCATGACACATAGTCGTTGTAGTGGGATGAGCTTAGTGGATATCCTACAGTGCAGTTGAAGCATTGCTGAACCGGTCCCTTCAAAATCTGGACAACTTCCTTCAGGTGTTTTTAGTCTTAAAATAGCTTCAGAAAAGGCAGGGGATGATGCTTCAGCCATGGTCTTTTTAGGCTTAAATTAATCTGTAGAGGTAGACACACAGATATGGATTCATGTTCTTCCTCCAGGCTTCCCAAAATTTTCTCCCTCAGCAGCCTCTCACTTGCCAGTTGACCAAGGTGGTTGTCCTCTCCTACCACACACGGCAGAGGCTGAGCTGGATTTTGAGACAGGAACAAGGCATTTCATTTTCCATAGCCTATTTATTTTTTTTTACCTACTTTGTTTCTGCTAGCTGGTCTGGCAGCTGATCAGCCTGACTGCCAGGAGATGGGAATAACCTCTAACCCCTCTGTGATTGGGCCTGGGTTTATACAAGTAACCACCTTGTGAAGCTAACCTTAACCTTCCTACCAAAACCTTAGGCCTCCAGATGCCCGACTGAATGCTAAATGTGAAAAATGCTTTCCTTCCTTCATGAACTTTTACATGCTTTCTCATGTATATTCATCACACAGAGCTTTTTTCAAGAAAATACAGCTTATTTGCCCTATACGACTGAGGGAGCAACTCCAATTTAACCAAAACAAGAACCTAAAAGCTGAAATACTGCTGCTGTAGCTTTGTTTCCACATAGGTTGCAGTAGGAAATAATTGTAATGGTCATTCCCATGCTGCCATACTGAGCTCATCGGCTCTTTTTCCTGAGCCTGCCATCATCCAGCAGTTAGAAACAGCATAGTCAAGTTTAACAAAACCCTGTTTATGTCAACTGCAGAGACTAACTCTGTAAGCCTGGAGGCATTTTCATTTAAGCTAAAAAGGCCTTTTTATAGTGAAAAGGCGTTTTTTAGTTAACTTACAAAGTACATGTAATTCTGTGCTGCAGCTGCCGGAGGGGAGAAGTTGTCTGACCTCACCTAGAAAACAGTACTGTGTCAAGGATGCACAATATGGATTCTGGATTGTGCTCCTGGCTTTTTTGGCACAGCATCCTTCCCCTAAGCTACAGCGAGCTGGTTTTTCTTAGTACTTCTGTTGCCTTGATTTTTGTGATTGAACAAAAGCAGGTGCATACCTTTCCGCTACAGCATTTAATAGTTTAACTAGTGACTGTGAGCAGCATTGTTGGACTGCTGGTGGGACACTCTGTTTTCCCAGCTACTCCAATCTTGTCAGATAACAGAAGATCGAAATTGGCTGTGGCTGGTTTATGTGCCAGCTCTTCCTTCAAACTGTGCTTGTGTTATGCATGATCTTCATGTTTGGTTGCAAAGAAAAGTCCTAAAGCGTGAGCAGAGAGCTTGTAGGAGAGCAGGGCACGGAGCATGATGCTAAGGATGAACTGCCCCTCTCATGTCAGCATTTTGCCCTTGTCACCTGCTTGACAGTGAGGGTTGCAGGGATCTCAATTGATGCCAAAAGATATCACTTTAAGAACTAGTATTTTTCAAGTGTAGGAGCCGAAATCTTTGTAGCCATTGGTTATATATTTGAACTGTTTCTGGAGATGCAAACATCAGGTCTTCATCTCATCCAGTTAAGCACCTTGTAAAGGTTGTCTACCTTGACTTTATTAAATGTACAATACATGGGAACATACAGACCTAAATATGCTCAGAGGGTTACTTCACTCAGTGTTTGCATGGGTTTAAAGAGACTTCTAAATTTATTGTTTTCCATTGCTCAGTTTTCACAGTTGCAGTTTTGTGGTGTCTTTTACTAATTTTACCTAGGTCTTCATCTTCCCAAATAGAATCTATCTTCAGTATGACAAAAGATACGAAGATTTTTTGGAGGGCAGGGTGATAAGAGAATATGAAGTGGGTCAAGTAAAACTATTTTCTTGCAAGTCATGGTTAAAATTGATCAATCTTGTCATATGTAAAAAATGCAAAGCTTATAGTAGGGAACAGTACAGAATCAGGCACCAAAAATTCTCCCAGATGCTGTAAAGATAAAGATGACTTTTGTATAATAAAGCACAAAAGCTTTACATGGCTAATGTATTTTCAGCATTTTTTTCATTTCAAAGCAAATAGAACTTGCTGGCAGAAAGCAGATCTTGTGTTGGAGTGTGGGTGGTGTTAGTTTAAGATCTTTGGGTTGTCTGGATTTCTTTCCCTTGCGGTGTTAAGGCCTTGTGGATAACATAAATTATGTAATTTTCAAGCAGTTCACTGTGCAAAACAGTAGAATATAATCTAGAAATTGCCACAAATTATCAAAATACTCCCAAAAGTCTATTTGTAGCTTCTTGTGAACTCAAGCTTCAACTGGTTTTGTTGGCCTTTGAGATATAAAAGAAATATAAAGTCAATACCACAACAGTTTACAGAAATATATTTAATTCAACGGAGTCCAGGCTGCTGAACTAAGCAGTTACAAAAGTTTCCAGATTTTGTTCTTAGAACAAAAAGTACATAGAACATAAAGGGTCTAGATTTTGTCAGATCTAGAACCACTCTCTGACCTAAAATGTTATCCAGAACCCTGTCTAGATCCATAAAGTGATCTAGAACCTCCTTCCCCTACACTCAGAGGTCTGCCAGTTTGTCCAAATGCCAGTTGATGAACAGCCCTCGCCTCCAACTCCATCCTTCGGGCTACAGAGAATGCAGTGCTTTTCCTATATGTTGGTCAGGAATTGTCTCTTTATTATCAGAGGGTTTGGGGTTTGGTTTTGGTTTTTTTTTGTTGTTTTCGGGGTTTTTTTCTGTTAATATTTTGACTGTGCTGTGTGCTGCAGCTTTTTAGAAGAGCACGATGCAAACAAGGGAGGTCCCTGAGGCTGCTTTTGAGAATGACACTTGTCTGAAGCCACATGAAGCTATCTCCCATATAGGTTATTTATGTTCTAAGACTGTTGGAGTAGGGTGAACCTTCTTTAAGGGGGCAGTTGTGTATTCTGTCTTTCTACCTTTGACTACTTGATTTCTTAACACCTCTCTCTCTCTTTTTCTCTCACTTATGGTACTTATAGCATTAAGTACCTAAATACTGATTATGGAGTTGTAATCTTTTCTGCTGATGCCTCAACTACCCTTCTTCTGTAGCACGGTATTTCCTTTGTGTGCTGTATATTTAAATTGTATGTTTTGGGTGATAAAGGGATTCATACAGGTTTGTACAAAGAAAGGGTCTACAACTCAGATTTCTTAACACCTTCTATGCTACCAATTATATGAGCTTCAGAGTCTGTCTGTCTCTTTCTGTGTACTCTGCTCCAGAGTTTAGTATTTCAGAGTTACTGAGCTTTCAGGGCTGCAGCAGAAGAGATGTTTTGCTCACTTCAGGGCAGAGGTGGGGTTTATCTGGTGACTCTCATCAGCTAAAGAGTGGTTCTGAGCCTCTAGATATGGAGCTACTTTGCAAATCTTTGCTACAGTGATTTGGGTTATAGTAACTGGGTTTAGGTTCCAGAAGACCTGCACCTCACTATAGTTCACTGGGGCTTTATTAGCTATCATATACTAGTGTTGGTTCCCTACAGCCTGAATCCCACCATATCAGGGTCATCTTCAGTTATATCCAAAACTATTGATGCTGTAATGAATGGAAAAATAGTCTGTCTTCAGTTATGGAGGAGAGGGTGGAGTCCGGTGATGTGGACTATGCTGCTTGGCATAACGCTCTTTGCCATTAAACAAGTGAAAAAAACATACCTTACGAGCCTCAGGACACAGCAGTAAATGTGCCCGAGCATTTACTCCAGTGTCAAGAATGCAATTTAAAAATAAAAGCCTATGAAATACCCCCCCAAGAATGCTCAAAATGGAGTGTTACTCACATGACTATATATTAACAAGCAAATAATCATTTGCTGTTAAATCACCCAGCAAAGGCAGCAGCTGGAGTAAATCGCAGGGCGGTTCCCCTCCAGATACAATGCCCAATATTGTGCTACATCATGGGAAACGTGTAAAAGAGCTAGAGCCAATGAAGAGGAAAAATAAGGTCTGTGGGAACAGAGATCTTAGTTGTAATGGGGGGTGGGGTGTGTGTTTACACTCTGCTAGCTTCAGCAAATATACAATGGCACAATTAGGAGAAGATGTTCCTGCATATGATCCCTATTCCTAAACACACAAGACTCCGTTTAAAATGAAAAAAAACTGAACAAAGATCTTTTCAAGATCTCGGGCTATAATGGGATTGATGAAATGGCAGTCTGTGGGGGATGTACAGAGTCAAAAGTATCACTGACAAAGCTGGACCAAGACAGGAATACGGAAAAAAAGTCGTCAGTGGCAGAGACAATCTCATGAAACAGTAACTAGGAAGAAATGATGGAAATGTTTGAGAGTTGAAGAAAGGGTTATGCTTGTTAGGGGATAAGTCAGAGAAACAGGGGGTGGTTCTGTCTTCCCAGCTGATGCGCAGCTGCTGAGACAGAGAGTATGGCTCCCCCCTGCCAAGCAGCAGGCGTTGTTGGTCAGCACTGTTCTTCATTTTCAGAAGCAACCCTGGAGTAAAGGCTAGGTATTTTAGTGCCTCTTTAATTCCTCTCTTTAAAATGGCTAACTTCTTGCCACCAGTTCCTTTTCACTGCTTGCGTCTATGTTCATAATCTTAGTTTCTTCTCCTGACTGTAAGCAAAGGTAGACTAGTGCACTTCAGTTCAAATGCCTTTACACTTGTGGGAGAACTTTTGTTAGTGCCTGTTATCCAGCAGAGCCAACGATGTAATGTTGAACTACGCTCAAACCAGAGTCTGCATTGCCCCCAGAACTGTGAAGTGGGATATTTCCAGCTGTGGGATTGCTATTGCTAATAAAGTTTAATTGCTGTTGATAGTGGCAGGGTTCCCAGAAAAGAAACAGCTGACTTCCAGAGGCAGGATTAAAGTTTAGGACTGACAATAGGAAGAGTCATCTCTTAGTTTGTAAAATGAACAAGTTGTAGAAAGATTGATGCAAAAAGCATAACGCTTTACAATGCTCTTATAAATCTATTTTGCAGAGCAACTGCACTGTAAGCAGCAGTAAAACTGTATGGAAAAAGAGGCTCTTCTAAGGCACGAGAAAAGATTAACGTCGTAGCTTCACAGCCTCTTTGTCTTACAACATGCATTTGATAGGTTCCAGAAATACATGGTTTGACATTTGAACATAAATGGTTGTTTAAAGCTCTGTCTGTACCACCTGATTCTGGTAACACAGTCTACATGTTACCATGAGAAGAGGGTTGAAAAGAGAGGACTCAAACTCAAAGGAGGATTGGAGCTTTGATCCACAAAAGATGCTGAAATTATTGAAACGTGATTGTAATTATTCAAAATTTCATTTAAAAAGAAAAGGGGGGGGGGAGCTATCATGGACTTGAAGAGAACAAACCTATCCAAACTATTTCCTTGAATGAGGTCATCTGCTTAGGAGGAGGAGAAGAGCTCCAGATTGTATCTTAACTTTAATGATGATCTGAGAGTTTCCCACAAGACCATATATGGGAGTTGAAAGTGTAGTCCAGAGCTCACTACTGTTACGGTAATGGCTCATACTGGTTTGGAGGAAGAAAGGAAGATGATACCTGCAAGGAATATTTATTTCCCTGCCCAAATACAGAGGGAAGATGATGTGCTGTCAAGTGGAATCCAGATGAACATCTGTCCTGGGCTCGCTTCTTTTAGTCATTTTAAATAAATGACTGAGGGTTCAGAATAAGTCTGCTAAATTGAAAAGATGGCCTAAAATCTAAATATGACATTCAGTGCAGATGAACTGCAGAATACTTGAGTGCAAGAGAGACACACAGACACGGTTGTGTTACATTCACCTGGTGCTGTGGGTGGGGGGGCTGAGTTAAATGGGATGCTGAGGGGAAAACAGGGGGAGTAAGCTGGGTGTCACACCTGATGGGAGCCTACGATGTGGTATCTGCTGAAAGACAAAACAAAGACCCCTGCGAAATAACTGAGAGGTATTTAAAAGCATAATATATGGGTGGCATGGGTAGCATTCACTCCATCCTACCTGGAACAGGCAAAGAGGTGAATAGATTAATTGAATTTAGTCAAGGGATAAGAGACATGGGAGCACTGGGGTGACCTTCATGGAAAACCAGAAAGAACCAATATGTTGATTCTAGGAAAGACTCGACTGAGAAGGCACACTAGTCTTCCAACATGAACAGTTTCTTTATAAAGATATGAAGATCCATGTTCTCCATAGCTACTTTTCAATAAGGTAATCATCTTCATTAGATGCAATGAAGACTTAGGTTATTAAGAAATATCTTAATTTAAAATAATTTTAACAAATTTAAGTTTAAAATTATTTATTTAAGCTTTAAAATTATTTCATGGGCTGAAATCCTAAAACAAGTTATGAAAGTCTTGCACTCTTCTTCACTGGAGAATTTTATTGTAAGATCTCAGTGATGTTGACCAAGGCTTCCCAGATCCCATCTCATTGCAGGAGTTTCACTGGATGATGCTTGGAGGTCCCATCCATGCATTTGTCTATAGAAATTCTATGCAAGAACACAAAGCAACCTGTGGCAATAAAGATATTTTGATTAGAGGATATAATCCTTTAGTCCTCGTTCAAAACGGAGGCCTTGCTTGTGTGAGGACTGCAAGATCAGACTTTTAAAAAGGAGGTTTTCATACTCATGTTAAATAATCCTAGCGTACTACGTAGGTCATAGCACAAGAAATTTGTGGTCATTCCTGTCAATGCATCAATATCTGCTATTTTCTTAGTCTAGCAAAGCAATTTAATTCTTGATGGGCTTTTCATTCCTAAATCTTAACTCTTACTGAACTTAAGGCCGCAATTACAATGGCTTCCACTTTTTTCAAGAGTGGAAAAGATGCAGATAAGTGGATTTGATCTTTCTGGGCAGCAAGATGTACTCTGTGTGTTTAGTCTGCTTTGCCTGTGGCCCAAAATTTATATTGAGCATGCACAAATGCTAGGTTGTGTTACAAAAGGCGCAGTTAAAATGTCAGGTGATGATGGTAGAGTACCATCTAAGAATTCTAACAAAAATCTGACAGTGACACCATTGCATTTCTAAGAGCTGACTCAAAAACCTGCTGCTAAAAGTGCAAGAAAAAAAAAAAAGAGAAGGAAACCTTGGTTCTGCGGTTTGAGTTATTTCCTGACATAAGGCAACACGTTCCTGTGCCATAAACATGCAATTAATTTAAGTTCACAGAAGATTGCCTTGTGGAGAGCTGCTAATCCTGCCAACGTGTTCATAATTGAGACGCACAAGGGGTACCATCCCATAGCCAGGGGAGTTTGAGGCTGGTAAGGCAGAAAGGCTTTGGGAGGTTAGTAAAGCTAGAGTTGTCGCTGATAGGAGCCTGAGAACATTATTTGTTTAGCTGAACATTGGTGCTAATACACAGTGGTGTGTGTTGGGGAGCTACTGCATCCTCAGCACCTTGCTGCAGAACAGATGCCATCTGCCATCTCCCTAAAAGTCTGCTCTGTCCACAGAGAGATAAAGAAGCACCTTGGGAGCTGTGCTGAGGCATCTTCTTTCCCCGTGCATGGCTGGAAGAAATCACTGTGTCTTGGGAACAGGAGAAGATCAGGAACGTTAACTCCCAAGGGTAGTGTTGATAGCCCTAAAGGAAACGTACATCTTCAGGAGTGATTGGCACCATCTCCATTTTCACACCTGGGTTAGACCTTCAACTCTAAACTACTCAACCCTAGATCATAGTCAACGGAAAGAAACCGGCATCTCCAGAGGATGAAGGCTTCATCTCTCTCAGGCTGCAGCTTGGCAATATGGGGCCATTGGGGCCATAGCTGCTCAAGGGAACTCTTCCTTTTGGCTCTCTTTCTCCCAAGGAATTTGTTCCAGTTCCCTGACTGCTGTGCAGCTAGAGGTTTGGGTGCTATTGCAAGTAGGTTTCTATTAGCCAACCTGAGATCATCGAGATTACAAAGGAAGAGAGACTCATTAAACAAGGGGTGGGCTCCTGTGGATGCATCTCCTTCCCTGAGGGCATCATGAGTGGAAAAATTCCCTGCTGAGAAACCCAGGAGCCCAGGAGAGAATTCTCTGTCTCTCCTCCAGTGGGGAGAGTGCTTTTCTCCTGTGTCCTTCTGTTGCAGAGGTGTACAAGGTCAAATTAGGCAGGTGATGTAACCCAAAATAATATTTATTCTAATCAAAAGCATTTTGGTACTCCAACAAATGTTAGTAAACCACACATTCAGGATGCCAACTGGACTTAATACTACCCAGCCAACTTCAGAATTCCTAAGCTTTAGAATGATGATGACTCAAGATGCGCAATCACTCACCTAATAAGGTGAGGGCTTTCAACCTTGAGGAGTTACCTTGGACAATGTCCCAACCCAAGGGGAGAGTCCCTGACTGCAGACCCGCTGCTCCAAGGAGGACTGACCACACTTGCCCCTCAGCAGGATCCCATTTATACCTTAGTCGAATCTGACCTGTGGTCATAGATGGCCACGTCCGTTCCTATTGATCAAGGGCTCTGTCTACTGGTGACTGGGTACGTGCCACAGTCACAGCAAGGGCATGAAAAGTAAGGACACAAAAAGAACCAGTGGCTGCTTTGTTTCAACAGTTGGGAAGCCCCATTCTTTATCAGGGCGGGTGCACCTGCCACACCTTCTCCTTCTCTTTCAGAAGCTGGTGCGCTCCCTTAGGTCATAGGATGCCCAGGAACTGTGTGGACGCTGTGTTTTTTGATTAAATGTCTGCCTTGTTCTTATTCCCCCTTCTAAGTAAAGCCATTATAAATGTGTTTTCTTGCTTTCCTGTGCCCACCACAACTGTCCTCCAGTGATACATTAATTATTGTTCTGTGATTTGAAGGTCCCACCCCATGTCATTCAACCTTTCTTACAGTACATGACCCACAGTACACGATCTCCCTCCCACCTCATTTACGGTGCCTCTGTAACCATAAGTTTCATTTAAAAAAATAAAGTCAAGATCCTCGGCCAGCTGCAAGGGGTTGGGACGTGGTGTTGCCTGCCTTGCTGCTGTGGCAGGCTGCTCCTTGCATAAGTCATAGGCCACCGCTGTCAAGCCCCAGCACAGCATTTTCAGCCTTATCAGGCTTCTCAGGTTGCCTAACTGGCAGCAGGCAGGAGTGTTTCTGCAGCCAGGCTTGTCCTATCACAGAGTAACTGTCTCTAGCTAACATAGGCCAAGAAAAGCAGATGGGTTCTTCCACTGCTTCCCCACAGCCCCTTCAAGGACAGACACATATCATCTGGCTAGTTTACCAGCAGTAGCGCTGCTCTTTCCTTCTCTGAAAAATGTAAGGATGTTCAGAGACTGAAAGCCAAAGAGACACCTGACCAGGAAAATACTCCAGCTGAGGTGGAGCCTGATCTTCCCTAGATGTGGCTGCTGGTGCCTGCTGGTTGCTGGCTTTTGATACCTGTGCCTGGCCAGGTTTCTTGTATATGGTGAAACTTCAAAACCAGAAAAACAAAAAACCCAAACCAAAACCGAAACCCAAACCCTTTTCTAGTCCCTTCCTTATGGAAGGAGCTGAGGTGCTTCAGGCTGCCGGAGCACCAGCAGGTCTCCAAGGACACAGGCAGCACAAACTGCAGGCAGGGTGCTCCAAATGTGGCTGTTTCTTGAGGCTTCTTTCGTGCCCCTTGTTGTTCGCCTCAGCATCTGCCAGGGTGGGTTAAATGCGGTGCTCAGCATCTGCCATGTCCAGCCTTTCTGCTTGCATCAAGCAATACCTTCATACTTTGCGATACTGTGCTTTTGTTTCTGCACTAAACCCAAGAAAACTCAGTCCCCTTGGAGGGATGGTGTTGGTGCAGGATTTGGGGGATTTTGTTCCAATGACCAGCTTCTGGTTTAAGTAGTTCTGTGAAGCTGCTGGGTAGGTACAAAGACGTATCAAGGAACAAAAGGTCTTCAGCTTGACTCGCTATGTATTTTATAACAAGTTTACTGTAGTGGCATCTGCTGGCAAGGTTTACAAGTGCAGCGTTTTCGGTGAGAATATGTGGGATAGCTGGGTATTAGAGCAGGCACTAAAGAACGTTTTACTGACCTATCTAAAATGCCATATCAAGGACATTTACAGCTCTGAGTGAGCAGGCTTGACCTTACAGCTGACCCTGGTTTGAGCCAGAGGTTGGACGAGACGCTCCTCGGTTTAGTTCCAGCTGGAATTTCCCTGTAATCCACTTTACAAGTTTGATTCTTTGCTTTAAATGTCATGGAATGAACTCACTGATTTTTCTTTACTTATACATTTTAAGGATTTGTTTTCCCTGAATCAATGTCAGTCCTAGAACATCTCAGCCCTGCTGAAGTTGCCTTTCTTTGAGGTCTGGCACAGATGAAAAATGGCTGAACCACGTGAATGCGTTTCCCTAGTCAGGCTGGGTAATTTCAGTATTCTTCACTGGGACACTGCCAAAGAAAGCAGTATGTCCACAGAAAAGAGCCATGCAAGCGAAAGAAGGTACCTGAAGAATACCGAGCACGTCTCCAGCTGAGTGTATAAGCATTTCCCTGGCGCTCATCCTTACACGTGCAGCCTCTTGGAGGGTAATTTAAGTCATTGCTGTGGCTACATAGAAGAGAGAATGGATGTAATGCAATCACTCTTGAATTAATGTTGCCGTGAAAACCCATCAAATACCATGCGAGTTTGGGGAACTGGTTTTCACCGCTTGGGACCCAGCTCATTTTAAATGCTGAAAGAAGTTACTTTTTGGACAAATATCCAGTGATTTAAACTAAGCAAGCCAAACTCTCCTTTTTTCTCCCGCAAGGCTCCCAACCAGAAAAGATACAGGGTCATCTGAATTTCACAGATCACACAAACGAATGCAACATCTGCTTTTTAAACACAGAAGGGATTCAGTCTTCTGGAGGTAATGTAAAAAGATGCATTCAGTTAACGCATCTCTTTATATACAATGTCAGTGGTAAATGAGAAGCAGCTGTATTAGGAGCTTAAAAGCCCTTTAAGCTCATTTTATCATATAATTCAAAGCAGCACTGTCTGGTACTGATGTCTTTTGAAGACCCAAATCGTATGGTTTGTTTCAAGATGCATATTTTATCAAAATGGCTTTAAATGTATTGTGTATAATTAAGCAATTGTGAAAAAAAAAAAAAAGAGAATAATCTGAAAGATATCTTTTTCCACTGGGAAAATGTTAACTTAGCACAGTAGGCCTGCACAGATACTCTTTGGGTTCAGTGTTTCAGATAAGTATAGAAAATACATACATATATTTTGTAATTATAGTAGTGAAAGATAAAATAGCTAGATGGGCCTACTTCTATACTGCATAATAATTTGGCAAGTAAATATATCGTTGGTGTATAAATCAAAGGCATCATAAAAATACTGTTTACCTTTTATCTGTGGAGTTGCAAGAGCCATTCGTACATGTAACATTCTCTACAGCAGGAAACAATAGAGAAATTACACAGCAAAGAGCCGATGAAGCTTTGTGAAACCTATCGTGCACGGTCTTAGTGCTATATAGATGATACTGTTTTCTGTGTTATGTTTCACAGCTGCAACAGCACAAACCCAGCACAACTCAGACTATTTTAATAGACCAGAATTTGATCCTAAGTAGTGCCTGAGGTTTTTACTGAGGCGACTCAATAGGACTGATACAGTCTACTGCGCTTTGGGAATGTTACAACAGGATCTATTTTGGAACAGAATAACAAAAGGCATAAAGGAGCTTAATGTTGACCTAAATGATCCAATATATTATTTTAAAATAACTCTTGCCGTATTGCCTGGGCATTTGATTCCTGACAGCTTACTGAAACTGCATTTGTTTTTGACAAAATGCTCGCTGCGTGGCGAGCACTTCAGCACTAACACGGAGAAATGAAGGGGCTGTGGCAGTGCACAGGAAACGATCTGAAGCACAGAAACCATGCTGCTGGGACAGCTAGTTATGTGCGCTGCGAAAGGCTTTCATCTGCCACATCACCAAAAAAAAAAGCCTGAACAAAACGCCTGTCCGTTTCCTCCCCGCTTTCAGATGCCACCAGCTTGTCCTGACAGTGAGCAGATGCTGAATGAAGTTGGAAACGCTGCTGCAAACCTTTGCACCGCATCCCGAGCGTGGGTGTCTGCTTGGTGCAGCCTCACGAGCCTCAGCAAATTCATTTCCTTCTGAAAAGGGCTTGACTTCACATTGTGTCTGGCTCCACCTGGAAACTTATAACCGTTGTTTTATGTGAACTCTCACTGAACCCCAATCGCTGTTTTCATATTCACCAGCTCTTCTGCTTTGAGTAATAAAGTCCTCCTTGTTAATCTGTGTCCTGTGGAAGAGGGTCTGACTTCATGCAGCCCAGCAGCCTAGGAGCAGAAATGGGTGCGGGAGTATAGCCGGTGCCCGTACGCAGGTTGGCTGTGCATTCGTTACACTTCCAGTATCCCACAATCCACCCACAGCTTCCAGACGTGCTGATAGCAAACAATCTAAATTTTATCCATCTTACTGAACTTAACCAGAGATTTTTAAAATTTTATTTTATTTCATTTATTGAATTGCTCAATACTGAGGAGGGAAAAAAGCCCCATTGCTGGGAAGGTCTTGCCCCGGTCATTGGAATTGTAGGAATTCAAATACATGATGTCAAAGTGCGTGCTGCTTATTTTGGGGGAGGGGAGGAAAGAAAGCAGTAGATGTCCACATATCTACAGAGGACCATAGGCATACCTGAAAGTCTACCCAGAAAGTCTACAGGGACACCACTATTTCTGTTCCTTTTTTCTAAGGCAGGTACTGCAAGAGCTGATGCTGGTTTGCTGCATGTTTGTCTAGAAGTATCCACGGTAAATGGGAATCAATGGAAACTGACGGGCTTCAGGATTTAGCATAAAAAGCTGTATCTCACCCCAAAAATCAAAACCTGTGCAACTTGCTACCAAGCGCAGCTGATGAGACCACAGGTGTAACATTAAAGGGATGCTACTAGTTTTTCATATATAACTTCCAGTATGTTAAAACTTCTCATTTTCTGAAGACTACTGATACTTTTAACATCTCTTTATAAAGTATACATTTCAATGTGCCATAATTCAGACAGGTTCAGTGACTCATGAAAACTGGGAGGAAAAAAAATCAAGATTTAAATTATCATTCTGCCCCTTGGGTCTAAGGTTTAATCAGAATGATTCCTACATCTTTTGCTTAGCAACATAAAAATGGTCTAAAGAACAATTCAATTCTGAATGCCATTTCACATTTTAAAATATTTCTACTGAAGCTGAGGTCTGAAGTGATCTAGCTGAAGTGGTGACAGGTGGGGGGTGTCTGTTGGTAGACTGAACTGGACCTAACCCTGAATGTATAGATTATAGCTGAGGTTGAACGTGAATCAAAAGAAACGCCTGTTTGATTCCCTCCTATCTGAGTTGATCTTTCTACTCCTTGAAGCATATTTCAATAACCCACTCGTTATTTTCCTCTGAGTTACCGTGTGCTATTATTGTTCTTATCTATGCGTTCACTTGATTATGGGACCGCCTTCTGAGCCTGTCATCGCTTTCGCTGCTTCATAACGCGCATAATTATTTCTCTGTGGGCTGCCAGACTTGCTAATGATGCTGCATCGGCTGTTGCTGCTGCAAGAGCAGAGGACTGTGTGTTCGCTTCTGCGGAGCCTAATTGAAGCTGCAGCTTGGCTGGTAAGAGCAATGTAGGTCAGCAGTCTCAGGACTGCTTCATGAGGGCATTAATGGTGGCTGGGGTTTTTGCGTCGAGTTCACAACAACTTACTCTGTTAGGGCCCTTGGAGTCTCCTGGGCTTTCAGAAAAAGCATATACTTGTGCATTTATACTGTAGCTTTTGATTTGTGCATCACCCGTAGCTTCTGATGAGATCCGGTCCCTCAGGGTCCCCGAGGTTCGTGGTTTCATGAACTCTCTCCAGATTAAAATCCAGCTGCCTGTTCAAAGTGTGATGCTCAGAACTGGATGCTGTTTCCTGATGAAAGAGCGTATCCAATTAGTTCCTCCTATTTACTGGCCAAAGCAGCCTTCCCAGCTTTCTGCATTATCTGGAAGCTGATGGTGAATCCAGTAAGCACAAAATCAATCTCTTCTGCGCTGCTCAGCATCTTTGTATGTGAATTAAACTATCCGCAAATAGTAAATCCCATGATGCTGAAATCACAGAAAAAAATTGAGACCTTGTATTACCACAGCTTGAAATTACTCTTCTAAATGGTAGAGAAATATTTTTGCATTTCAGTTTATTAAACTCATGTTGCAGAAGGGTAACACAGTTAATAACACACCAGCATTGTAACACAGCAAATGCAGTCTTTGCTCTTGGAGGTTTCTATGCAGCATCAGGTAAAGGTCATGAAAAAGGCCAGGAAGAGACCACAAAAGAAGTATCAGATCAAGATGTAAGTTATTTGCCATGAACAAGGGTGGGGAGGGAGAAAGAGCAGGGATGAGAAGCGCCTCAACCTCAAGATTTCTTTTGCACAGCCTGTTTAAGGCCAACACCTAGGAAATCACACCCGGTTTTACTGTGTAAGCAGGGCATGAGCCCAAGAATGACATCTAAATAGGCCAGGACAAGGTCACAGCTGCACATGGGGAAGATTGCACAACCCCTGACCCCCAAACACACACGCGCGCGCATACTCTCATGCTCTCTCTCTCCCTCTGTACTCATCTTACTGTTTTGCAACACTTTTCTTTCACAAGACTGCCCAGGAAAGCTGCTTAGCAAAAGTGCATGTCACCCAAAGGTATATGGGGTGCCCTGGGGAACCAGGGACTATGTGAGTAAAGCTTTCCCGGTTCTCCACGTGGGCTCTCCACCACGGTGCGGGGGCTGTCACCCCCGGCTGGCTTCGGATAGAGGGGCACTCACAGGTTCCTGGCTTTGGAAGTGAGCTCAGGGGTGCGCCAGGATCCCGGCATGGGGAGGGTATCCTGGGCTACACCTCCGCGGTCGCTAGCTCAGACTGCTCTGTAACACAGGGCTGCCGCTCTCAGCCGATGAACCTTCAGTGATCTGCCAATGCCTCCAAGGAAAATGGAGAGGAGAATGAAGAACCATAAGCCTTTTGTTCAGAATCCTACATGTCTGAAGCAGTGGCTTGTGCTTCCATTGCAAAACCTGTTAGAAATCTGCAAACAGGAAAAAAAATTTGAACACTGTGAGATATAGGCAAAGTCTAGCACGTTGATGGGAAGCACATTTATTCCCCCCCCGCCCCCAGAAAGGGCAGAGATGGAGGCTTGACGGGCCATTTTTCTCACAGATAATTAGCATGCTAATTGCGATGTGTTCAATATATACCTAGCATGAGAGGTCAGAGCCTACACTGATTGCTTTGCTTTCCCCTGCTGTAATTGTAGTATCTCAAAACAAAAACCACACACTCACAGAGCATGAGAGGTACTGGTAAATGGTCCTTTGCGTTATCCTCTCCGGTTTTGTATACGAGGTGGCTGCTTAGGATTTTTTTCTGAGAAAAGCATGATTTACCTTGAACTCTTTCAGTGCTGTGTAGTAGGCTGTCAGAGAGGGCTGCTTATGGTGCAAAAACCTTTCCACAGCCCTGACATTTGCAGGTTGGCTGCGTGCCTACACGTGTGAAATGCTGTTTCAGCTGGGTTTTTTTTACAAGGGGAGTGAGCTGAAGAACGAAGCTCACTTGCACACACCTCTGCAAACATGCTGCTTCGTGTGACCTGCAGGCTATTGTGTGGAGCATTGGGGTTGGACACAAAAACACCTCAGCCCGTCTCTTGTCCTCAGATACACATTTTAAAAGAGCAAACAGTGCGGTTGCTTTAACACTGAGAAATACCCTTTAGGCAATAATATAATAGCAATGCAGGCACAGTGCAGCCTTCTCAATTTAAGCCAGTGCTGTAGACATCAACTTGCTAGATGTACACAGCAAATAAATCCAAATTTTCAGGTAGCATGTGAAAAAATAGGTTTACCAAGTGTCGTCCCCCTGTATGTCTGTCTGTCTGCCTCAAGTTGCACTTGAGATGGCTTTCAGATGGCTTCCTCAAAGAAAAAAGAAATACAGGTATTGAGAGGGCAGTGGATGCAGGGTTCAAAAAGCAGGTCACGCAGTCATCTAACTCCAGTTCAGATAAACGGTAACTTTTGCAGCCACTGAACTGTGTATTTCTATCCAGTCCTAGACATTTCCCTGCAAACATTAGCAATGAAAGCTCTTTGGGTGGAGAGTTGGAATGGCCACTGAAGCTCTAACAGACTGAATTTGCTGCTGCTATTTCAACAGAAAAAATTTAGAGGAAACTTTGTGTAAGCACTAGATAAAAATAATTTATCAAGCTAGTGAATCAAAGCCTGTTGGTTTTTTTTTTTTTAAGTGAGAACAATTCCTGGGGTTGTCAAGATACTGGGACAAGTAAACTGTGGCATAAGAATTGTTCTTCTTTCTTCTGCCTCCCTAAAAGATTTTTAAAAGGGCCTCAGAAAGCACAGGAGGTGAAAAGCTGGCTGCGGTGGTGGGCAGATGCCTGCCCAGATGGATCCCGACACCCTCCCCTGTGCCCAGTGAGTCCCCGGTTCAGAGCCAACAGTTTGGCCTTGCACACCACTCCCCTTGGTCTAGTGAAAGCCCCGTAACAATGTGATCGTGCAGGGTGGTTGGGTTTGGTCGGGCTGAAAACTGTGGAGGGGACGTGGTTGTCGTTGCTCGCTGCCCGACGTCCTTTTGGGAAGGAGCACAGCGATGTGCTCACGCAGACAGGATGGCCGCACGTGTGAGTGCTCTCCATCATCCATCATCATTCAGGGGGCTTCGGTAGAGAAGGATGAGACAGCTGAGAGCAGTGACACTGAATCAAGGAAAGGGAAAAAACCAGGATAACTTCTGTATGCCTTCCTCTTTCATGCTGTGAACACTGTGTGGGTTGTTCACCCCTAAAATAAGCCCCCAGCCTGTAGTACCTAATGTCCACAGGGAGCCAGTCACCAAGGCAGGGCTGCAGCGTAAGCACATAAAGTAGACAGGTGAGGGGGCTGTTGGTATCCAGCTCAGTAACAATCATGCATAAACTACAGCAGTTGAAATATGTACTCCAAAGGAACGTCAAGTTATAGTAATACCAGCGAGGCGTGGAGTGGTCCACAGCCTCTGTGTCCTATCGGATATGGTTAATGCTCCCGTGTTTCTTGTCAGCATGATAGGCAGGACTCCAGCTTCCATCAGTTTAGGTAAAGGTCTTGTTCTAGTTCCCACAAAAAGATTCTTCCTTAACGTTCCGTGTATTTGTTAATTTTACCCCTAATATTTTTAAAGTATTTTTTTGTTCTGTATCATATACACCAGACAGCAAATACATAGACTTTAAGAGTACCACAGCTGTGAATAAACTAGCTGTATTTTGTCCAAAAGGTGTATAATTCACTGTAGAATTTCTCCTCTCTGCCTTGTCCCATTTTCTTCCCCCATCTGTATGATCCTGCAGTAAGCCAACACCTGAGACCAAAAGGTGAAGACCAGAGGCAGCTCCCCATGACATTGGTGTCAGTAGTTTCTGTGAGAACATCTCTAAAAAGGGTGTCTCTACTGAGAGGTAACAGGTTGCATTAAAAAAAAAATCTCTTTTAACTTGTGGGTCTTCCAGGCCCCAGATGGATGGTCCCAAATCAAAGTCCCTCAATACTTTAGGTGCTACTTCCTCCCTCTTGCTGTCCCCTGCTGTGCCGTGCAGCCAAGCACTTACACCCTGAGGATGGAATTCAGTTAGCAGAAAGGGTTGAGGGTTTGTTTTCCTTCCCACAAGAAGCTACACCGACCCATAGCGCAACGTCGCAGCTCAGCTCTGCTCCTCTGCCACTAGTGGAGGTGTTAGGCGAGCTCGGCTGCTTTGTAACGTGATAGAGAGGTGGGAAGAAATGCGCAAAGTAACAAAATAAAGAAAACTGCTTAAAAATGAAAAGCTTGATGAGCTTTTCTTTTTTCTTCTTTTTTTTCTCTTTTCTTTTTATTTTTTCTTTCTTTTTTCTTCCTTTTTCTTTTTCTTTTTTTTTTTTGATTTTGTGTTTTTACACTTGCACTGAGGCACATTCTCAAATTGGGTAAATTGCAGCAGGACCCCTGAAGACCATAGCTCTGAATCGCCCTCACTAGGGCAGCTGCTGAAGACGGCCATGGTACAATACTTCTCCTGTCTGAGGAGCAAAATAATAAGGTCCAGACAAGTTGCTTCTGGAAATGCTTGCTTATAGGCAAAATTTTTACGTGTTGAATGCGCTGAAGCTTGAAACTAGATTTTAACTGTGTTGTGTGGATTTCAAGTTAAAAGTACTTTCCAGACTTGTAGAGAAAGCTCACAGCTGGCTTTACCAAGTAAAATTTTTATTATAAAACTTCCGAAGTGTTTATATTGCATGTATATAACAGATGGGATTTTATATTACAAATGCTATTATTAAAAATTATATAATTGTGCATAATTGTACAGTTATTAATTCTATATTCATTACATATCTGGGTTATGTGCAATTTACAGCCTATATAATTGCACAAATTTGCACTTATAAATTTCTTATGTATTTTTAAACAGTTTCTGATATGTTTATAAGCCTGTAGTCTCTGATCTGCTCAGCATCATTTGTTAATTACCCAGTTAAAGAAGACTTCTCTCAAGTGTGTGACTCAGTTCCTCTCTGGCCCTTTGGGAGCTGTGATACCTTGTCTATTTGCATGCACATGAAAAGCAGTATTGCAAAGCCAAAACAGAACAGCGCGATGCATTCGTTAGCTTGTGCTAATAAAAATAAAGTAAAAGCAATGGCATAAGTAGGCATAAGTCTCAAAAGACTAGCAGGACTCTCATTTTCCAAAGAAAAGTCAGCAGCAATCACTGGTGCTGATTTATTCAGAACGGGGAGTCAGGAGGGAAGCAAACCAGAAACTGCGCTCCTTTTTGCAGTTAAGTGCTAATGTGAACTCCTTGTGCCTGCTCTGGGGAGGAAAGGAAGGTTTAGACACGCACAGCTGATGAACAAAGGAACCAAATAAATCCAAAGGGGCAAAACAAATTAGCATTTCGCATTTTTTTGGTCTTCTGAGAGGCTGTGTACAGTAACCAGGGGGATAGACTGAGGTTCAAGGAGGGTCTCTGTGCTTTGAAAAGTGGAAATTCCCCTCTCCCAGAGAAGCAAACGTGCCGCGCTTGAGAAGGCTCAAGAAGCAGTTGGCAGCTGTGGGCAGGAAGAGAAAATCATCTTATCTTGAACTTGAAAGCAAAACTCGATTTCAAGTGAACACCAGAGCAGCAGTGATTGGCGAAGCTCACGGTGTGGGTGACCTATACAGTTTCTTCACTGACATGTAAATAGGTAGGTAAGAAATCATTTAGAGAAAGGCCCTTCCCTGAGGATTTCTTCTGAAGCAATACAAGGAGCCTCCCAGATTTTGTGCATTTATGAATTGGACATTTTTAAAGTGAGGGCTGCAGGGGGAAGGTGGGACTGTGAGCGAGGCTGGTTCAACAGCTGTCTACAAACCAGCTTTAGTGGCCGGAACAGTGTTTCCAGATACCTTGAATAGGAACATTTTTGCCACTCGAGCCTATGTGAGCCACTGGGACTGCCTGAAAAATATATTTTCATGTCAGCTAATGCTGGTTTATTCTCCTCTGTTTGCAGAGAAAAAAAAAAATCTCTCCTTCAAACTTCAAAATGCTTTAAAACCCCAGCTTTGAAGCAAGGCTGGAGGATTCAGTGATGATCTCCTGATTTCTGTTTAGCCTTGCCTAGAGCAAATGCTGCACCTCCTCGGAGCCCAAACTCAGCTAGTCCAGGAAATCGCTTTGCAGCTGGCTGCCCTGCGCCACCACAGCTTCACCAAAAGGCTGGCGCAGTGTCAGCAAAGGTCATAACTGGGGGAAATGTGCTCTGGGTAATGTTCTTATATATAGCAGAGAGGAAAGGAACAGAGAAGTAAGAGTGCGAATTGGGTATTTTTTAGGTTGCGGTGTGGTTTTCAAACTCGGTTCCCCAATCGCCTTTGCACTGCGAAGTCTTCCTGCCACATGCTGTTTGCTTCCATCAGAAGTGTGTGCGTGTGTGAGATGAGCAAAGCCAATGCTTTACAGGAATAACCTCTGAGCCACACAACAGCAGCTTCACCTTAGAGAAGCAGAGTAAAACGGAAAATTAGTCCAGCACAGCCTGTTTTTACGCACTGCTAAGATCTGCGGGTCTTCCAGCACGCGGGCTTGCGCACCTCTGCGGCTCCGGCCGCCGTAGTGGGAGGGATCCATCCAGGCCAGGTCAGCCGGAGTCACTTTGGAGCGAAAGTGCACTTTACAAGTAAACAGAGTGAGTCATGTTGCTTGTTGGCATAAAGGCAAAGCACGTAGAGGCAGGAAGCGTCTTTGTTTTTGTGCACGGGAGGGTACTTTCAGGTCAGGTTATCGCTGAGGTGCATTTCTGGCCAAGCGATATAACAGCTTGCTCCGGCAGCGAGACCATCTGACCTGGCAGAGGGGAAGCAATTTCATGCAGTTCAATATCAGGTACCTGCAGCTCTGTTTTTTTTTTTTATTTAACACCGTTTTTAACAACGATGAATCCTAAACCAGAATCCCCACAAAAATGCCAGCTGCGTTGTGTGCACAGCTGTCTGATTCTGGCCTCAGAAACCTCATCAGAGCTCTCTGGGACTGCTCAGCCCTGCACAGGCTGGGAAAAGTAAGTGAGCCGCCTGAATTGCCCTACCGGGACTCCGAGCCAAGGTACCGATGTCTGTGGCAAGGCTAGCTTTCTCTGAGAACAAAATGTAGTTTCCTTTTGTGCGTGCGCGGTTAAGTCGCACTGAACAAATAAACATTGTGTGGGAATTGGTCATAACAGAAATACTTTTTTTTTTTGTTAAGTATCTGAGTCATTTGTTTCAGAACACTGACCCGTTTATTGCTTGGGACTGCCTGCGACTGCTATGTGAAACTTGAAAATTACAGATGTATCCACGGCAGGAACAGATGACTGTTGCATTAACAGCCAGGGATGAGTGCATATGAAATTTAGCATAAGAAAGAAGTGTCTGAAAAAGGGCAGTCTGCCTAGTGCTAGAATCATGAATTCGGTTTTTAGTGTGGTTTAGGCTAGAACCCATCCTAATTATCCTTTCTCCTTTAATGAAATAAGAAGTCTGACAGTAGCCTCTTCTTCCCATAACTCATGTTTTGGTCTCAGCTCATCCTGCCTTGCAGATGGGAGAACTGGAGAGAAACGGGGGGGAGAGAGAGAAAAGAAAGAGAAGACTCTGAAGTCTGCGGCTATCTTTACCGCTTATCTTTCTCCAGGTACTGGCTCACTGGAACTTTTCACGTCAATGTTTGTCTTTCAGCTCTTCTGTTCCAGGTGTTCGCTGCTCACTGCTTAACCAAGAATTTGGAGATCAAGTTGTTGTTGTTGTGTTATAAATGGGCCACCTATGAAGTGATGGCCAGAGTGTAGATATATAAACTTTAAAATGGAGGGAAGGAAAGTAAGAAAGATTTATGGAAATGAGGGAGGCGTAGGCTTGTACAGGCAAATTCTGCCCTGAAGGTTCCAATTAATTTACTTGAAATTGCTTCTAATGAAACTAACTTTATGTGGATGTGTTTTGTAACAAGAATTTTTAAAGTTGAGTGATGAAAAATGCTTAGGAAGGATCTCATGTACACATTGAAGCTCTGCTCTAATACTTACTTATTACTAATATTTATTAAAATGCACAACTTGATGCATCTATGCTAGTTCGGATTTTAGAAACCTTTTCTTTTGTCCAACTCTATTGGGCAGTTTCAGTGGCTGATACTAAAAAAATAATGTGAACCCAGTCCAAATGTCATGTGCAGGATTTACAGTTCCGGCGGCCACTTTGGAATAATCTCCCAAACAAACAAAATTGTTTCTTGCCAGCATCTGTTTAAAGCCTCCATCTTGAGGAAACACAGTGGAAAAATTAAGTACATGTATATATTTTAACATGTTAGTAGAAATATAGCTGCCGAAGTTCAAAGAGTTAATTAACATTTAAATTACTGTATTAAAAAAATAAACAGGACTAGTTGAACAGGTTTAATAAGAGAAGAAGTTGATTTAATTGAGAGTAGACGTGCAGCACTACCAGCTCCTAAAGCCAAGGTGTGTGAGCTCATCTTTTGCGAGATGCATCAAGCTGATTTCTTCACTTATCGCTTCTGGTTTGGGCCTGCATGTTTCAGTAGTTAGATTTTTTTTTCCTAGAATAAGAAAATGAGAGGTGTGAGGATAGCAGCAGCACCACATGCAAGAGACTGAAGATGAGCGCCATGTTAAATAAAATCATTTCTTTGGTGTCTGTACTCTGGTAAGAAATTTATCGTCTTTTCTACATATCCCATTGCTAGAAATATTTGTTGCAAATATTTGCCCAATTATACCCAAATTATTTTCCTCACATAGTTCCTCCCAGAAGTACAGTGCTTTGCTTTCTTTAAATTCAATTAAAATCATTACAGTAAATTTTTAAGACAATTTCGAAAACTGGCCTTGGGTGCAATATTCCACCTTGACGCAATGCCTCGCACGCCGCTGGCCGGGCCCAGCCTGCAGCCTCGCTGCTGATCCCGGCCTGGCTGAGCACCAGCAGCTCCCGCCGCTTGCTCGCTCTGGACCAAGAGCGTGTTGCGCTCCTCAGCCTGTATTACAAAGCCTCTTAAATATTCGTTTCAGTTCCTGCAGGGAGTTGTGCATACTGCCAGCTACAGGCATAAAAATCATGAATTGGCTCAAAAAATAAGGCTGGAGAGCTAATGTTTTTGTTCACTCTTTATACATATACATACAGATGTGTGTATAATATATACACACACGTATACACGTGTAGTTGTTTGGATTGTCACTTCAAAGCCTTTGGGTTCTGTCTGTTCTGCGTTTGTTAAGGTTTGTGGGGTTTTTCTCCCCAGGCACCAGGGTGCCTTCATCGTTTCGGGATGTAACCTTGTTAACGTGCTGTAAATGAGGATCGAGGCCAAA
Source organism: Sula dactylatra (assembly GCA_013389905.1). Lineage (NCBI taxonomy): Eukaryota > Metazoa > Chordata > Aves > Suliformes > Sulidae > Sula > Sula dactylatra. Next base: position 13,628 of record WEKW01011916.1, on the reverse strand, counting down.
TTCCTCCCTCCATCCAGGGCAGGCTGTCACACAGGAACCAGGAGAAGGTATGTTCTGTCCCTCCCATCCTGCGGAGATCCCAGAGGGCTGCAGCGTCAGCTGAAGTCACTCTCCGCTCTGTAACCTCTTTCTGAAGACTAGAGGATATTGGTTCAAAAGCCAGAAGCCTTCCGTGAAACTGCTTGTGAGTCAGGGGGTGCCTGGGAGGTGAGAGTGGCTTTTCTTTGTATTTTAAAGTAATAAAGTTTTCTGGTTTTCTCTAGAATTAAAACCACTTTCTGTTTAAACACTTCCAATTCTTTAATGCACATACCTCTGACACATCTTACAAATACTTGGAAATACTGTAATCTGTGTTTTCCATAAGCCTCCAGAAAATCGACTGTTTCAAGGGCTTACTGCTGGAGTAAATAGGCAGTCGTGCTGCAAAAATGGGAAGGTAAGTGGCCCAGCAGAAGATACAGTAGCCAGAACTCTTATCTCAAGACCGATTGCTTGAAGAATTGCATCAACTTCCCTTAGTCAATAATGAGTCTTATTTATAAATCCACACACAATACAGAAAGGAAGCTTGTTGCACTGTTGTGGAGATCAAAGTTTCAATGTGTTTTTGTCTCCTTCTCCTGTTTAGAGAACCGAAGTCAGTTTGCATGTATCTGTACCCCTCTCCTCATTGCTGAGCCCAGCACGGTTGATAGCCTTGGGCATTTTTTTAAAGCTGTTTCTAAAGATAAACGTTTTGCAAAAATTCCCAGAATGCAAGCACTCAGCTTAGTTTACCCAAAGCCGTACTGTTTGTTAGCAGGCTGTTCCTTTACCGGGGGTTTTAAGTTCCAATTTGATGTATCATAAATTGATACAGAATAAGAAGTTTCTTCTATGGTCAAGGGTGGAATCCCTGCCTCACTGAGGTCTGTACAAACAAAACATCGATTTATTTAGTTCAACAAAATTCAGAGGTTAATCCCAAATCTCCTGCCCCCTTTTAAAGAACCATTCTATCACTGAAAAAATATGGATAAAGTTACATATACTAGTTAAAACAATCCTCAAAGTGCCTGAGCACAATCATACTTTAATCTTCACAACAGCTTTAAAAAGTGTATTGTCCTTAGTTTTTCAACAGCAGTTTGAGAAGCAGAGAGGAGATGTCTTTTGTCCAGGTGCACAATTCCCTCTGTCTTTTCTCCCAGGTCACGCTTTGTAATCTAAACCAAGCAACGTATGTGTTCTCCACGGTCTGCTGGGCTACAGCAGGTAACTGCTGGGCTGTGTGTGTCGTGAAGACAGCTGCCAGCTAGGAGGTTTCTTCTTGTCCCGCAAACTGTAGAGGTATTTTCACCAGACAGGCGAGGATGCTTTGCTCATATGTACTACTAGAGAGAAGCAGAAAGAAAAAGCATATAGTGTGTGTGTATATATACTATAGCCTATATAGTATATGCATATACAGTATATGCAGAGGGTACTCACATATGTATAAATACATGGGGTTTTTTAACAGACTGTAAAAAAACCCCACCTTACTATGAGTCTTACGGGTGTTTTCTTCCACAGACGCTAAGGGCTAATCAGGAGAGGAAATAGAAGCTGATGACCCCACCCACTTCTGAAGCCTCTGCTAAAGCTATTTATCGTAACGTTTCTCAACCTTCTTGGGTTGGCAATTTTATAGGAGGACTTGTTTTTGCAACCTTTTTACAGCACCTATAAAAAATAATGGTAAAATAACCCAGAAGTAACAATACTACTTGTCTTAAGCACAAAGGTGGCTAGGTATGGTACGGATACATGGGAGTTCCCCGGACGGCTAGGCTGTTAGATCTAGCTGTGGGACTGAAAGAGATCAACTTTGACCAGAAAAGTTGTAAGTATTTCAGAGCTAAACAAATTTAGGGGAGTTCACGGTCAGCTTTTACTGCTGCAGTGTGTTAAGGTTGTATTTCCTGAACATTGGAAATGTTTGTATACTTTTCCCTTAATGCTGCATAAGTGGTTTGGTGAATTTAAAGTCGGTTTAATTCTGTGAAAGATAGGTACTGGTATCAGAATTGTCTTTTTTTAACATTTATATTTTTAAAAAATCAAAATCTGCCTTTTATTACGTTAAAAGAGATAGGTCGATGGATAGAAACAGTGTAAAAATGAATGCCTGGTCAATGAAAGTTTAGTTAATCTTTTGGACTTTAAACTCTATTGGAATGAGAACACTTCTGAGATTGGGTTTATTTTACTTGTCAGCCACAAATATTTTCATGTAAAATGAAAAAAAAAGGAAGGGAAAAAAAGCAAGATAGACATTGAGTATGCAAACATTATTGTGTAACAATGAAAAATATAGGTCAAAGGATTTATAGTAAAATTTAATGTTTCAGGAAGTGATTACAGATCATTAATTAAAAGAGGACAGGTTGGATATAAGCTGAATTTAGTTCCATAGACTTATTGGAGGGCTCTACTGTGAGACCTGAGTTTTCATACGGCATTGAGAAAGCATACAGATATGAGCCCCCAGATGTATCAGCTTAAACATCAGTACACACACTAATACCAGTAATTCATAATATCACAGGCTGCCATATCCTGGTTACTAACAACTCAGGGGACTTGAACAGTCACCAGTTCTGAACCATAAGTCTTGGGATATTAACTCTAGGTAATATCCCAGTATTTTTAAAAATATCTTTTATTAAATTAAAGATAACAATATCTTGGGATACCAAATTCAATGCCTGCAGTCTCAGAGGGGTTGACTGTTTTGAGAGAGGTCTGCTGTAAAGCCAACCCATTCTCCCAAGGCCACTCAGTACAATGGAACTTCCCGGGACTACGTAAGTCTATAACACCGTGCAAGTAAGCGTAGCCTATAGAGGCCTTGCCAGCTGTTAATTAGAGCTATCTGAGACTTCAGTCCTGCAGAAAATCTCAGACTGCACTTTGACAACACTCAGATTTTACAGAGGACAGATAATATTATTCATATTAAACTTCTACATAGCCAACTATTTCACATTTTGTCTCAAACTCAAGCACTTTTTACTGCTAATTGTGCGCCCTGAGGAGACCTGAGAATCATAACTTACACCTGAAGCAATTTTTCCTGGCTCTTGCTGGAGGAGAGTAAAATAATCCCGTTTTTTGTTATCAGTATTGTTTTCCACCAGTCTTGTAAGCCTTGTCACAGTTAACACCCACTGCCCAGTGCTTTTTGAATGGCTTCTTCCCAAATCCCTGCCCCTCTTTCTACCTGCAGCTGAAGGGTATTTCAGAGGCAGGAATTAGAGGAGGAAAGGCAGCAGGCAGCCTTGGCAGGACCAGCCCCAGCACCGCAGCCCTCTCACACTTCTTACCAAAATCAGGAGAACTGAGGGTTGAATTTTGAAGGATCAACATCTTATGGGGACACGGTTGTTGTAGCGTTCTCTGGTAGATGTGACATTGTAGTGCCTAGTATTTATTGTTAAAATGAAAGCCCGGAGGAATCTCTTCTCAGGTTTATGTTGTGGGATTGAGATGCTTTATGTGTAGATTGGCAAATGTCTCTGCTTCCGAGTCCTTTATACAGACACTGAAAACCTAACTTGCAGCAGCGCAAAGGTCATATCATTTTGATGGTGATGGTCTGACTGGATTTCACATTTGTCCCATTTAATAGTTGACCTGTGATGGTCCCATAGATGCTTTTGAAAGAATTTCTCAAATGTATACCAATTATCAACCGGGTCACTGGCAGAATGGCAATAAACAGTTTTTCATGGCCCAATAGCTTTCTAATCCAGGTTCAATAAACAATCCCAAAACCAAACCACTACTCTGAAGACATGTTTATTCTCTAAATGAGATTACAGCTGAAAACCTTCATAATTAAACATATTAATTGTAGGCCTTTGTTGCCAACAGAATGAAGCAGGCTCATTCCAAGCATTAGCTGCTGCAACGAAGACATCTACCGAAAACAGTTCTTTGCATATAATTGTAAACTGTGCAATAGTAATAAAGCAAAAATCTCAGCTGGAACCAAAAATATTCATTATCCAAAGCCAGAAATGATGCTTCAGTTGCATTCTTTTGCATAGTAAGTTATCAAATGTCTCTCAGATAAAAGCTGATTGCTTTAACACAACTAAAGGACAAATTTATTCTGACTGCATTTATTTAAATCTATGCTTAAACACAACTCTGGTTTGACTGAGTAACTTTTAATCTCATTTAGATGCCCCTTATTGCATCATGTAGTGAAAAAATATAATGAATGCATAAGAAAATACAACCTGACCTATCTGATATAAAAAAAGAGGGGATACAAAATAAAATTTAAAAAAATTGCTTGGGAATATTAAAAAGTTCAAGGCCAAACTAGGCAGAATAAATAATAACATTTTTTTAATGTAATTCACATATGAAGGCCCATTTCCTGCATTCATTTACTTAGGTAAAAAGCTTGCCATACTCCTAATTCAAATATATGAAGGCCATCAAGCTGGTGAGGGGTTTAGAGGGGAAGCCGTATGAGGAGCAGCTAAAGTCACTTGGTTTGTTCAGCCTGGAGAAGAGGAGACTGAGGGCACACCTCAGAGACATGGTGTGAATTTTGGGGTTGTCCTATGCAGTGACAGGAGTTGGACTCGATGAGCCTCGTGGATCTCTTCCAACTCAGGACATTCTATGATTCTAGCTAAAAACTTAAAAAAAACCCCAAAATCTCACAAATTTGTGGCAAATAAATAACAGTAAATCTCAGACAAGTTAAGCCCATGGTTACCATAGGCCATATTTATGTCTGTTTGGTTTTGGTTGTAGTCTTGGGGTGTGTTTTTGTTTTGTGGTGATGTTGTTACTGGTTTTTTTTTTTAATCTGATATTTTAGCCATGTTTCTGTGGTATTGCCAGTCTTCTGTATTGGAAAACAGTGGTCTTTTGGGAACTTTCCTTGATTTGGGAAGCTTTATTAGGCCAGAATATGATTTGTCAGCCTGTATCCAAATTTAGACTATTTGGGAGGTCCATAAAGATTTAACAAACACAAATACGCCCGTATTTCATGCTTAAAGGACTTAATCGTTTTTAAGATCTAAACACTTGAAGCAACTTATTTTACATTAAAACTCACTGCACGTGACCCCCTGTTAACTTTTTCACAACCTATTTTTCTTCTGCCTGTTGAGGTATTGCTTCGCCTTCCTGATTTCAAAACCTGCCGGTAACTTTAATTGCCTTTCTGGAAAAGTTGCCTCAAAAGGACATTGTTAACGACACACTGCTGCTCTTTTGCTCTTTTTTATTTTTTTTTTGTTTTACAGAGAGGGTGTTTTTACCACATTCCAGCCTCCTCGGGCGCACGGCGGCCGGGAGCACGGGTAGTTGTTCAGTCAGTGGAGGAGCACTCCCGGTCTCACCGCCTCAAACGCCGCCTCAAACGCCTCGTCAGGCGAGACCACGAGTGCTCCGTACACGAACACCCCGGTTTTTGTTTACCGGCCTTTCGCCCCCAACCTTCTCCCGCTCCGCACTCGCACCCGTTATCGGCCCCCCGCCGCCGTGCGGGTACCGGGCCACCCCGCTCCTCCCCTCACCGGGGCGGGCAAGCGACGGGCCTCGGGCGGGAGGACCGCACCATCGCGCGGCAACCAATAGCGTGCGGCCACCCACGATTCAAACGGCGCGTCGTGACCAATAGGCGCGGTTGGCGGGCGGGAAGGGGC
>WEKW01011914.1:8627-19635 GCA_013389905.1 Sula dactylatra | reverse complement strand
CTGGCACCCACGTTCAGTCCTTCTCCTCTGCTCCCATTTCACCCGCTACCAGTGGCGAGCACTGACCTGTTTGGGGTACCACAACGCAGGAGAGACGTGAACCCATGGAAGCGATCAGGAGTCTAACCAACAGGACGTTACTAAAAAGAGTAGAAGAGTGACGTTTCTTTAGTCTAGGTAGTATTGTGACGCCAAGTGACAACAGATCTCAGCTGTCTGAAGTCCCTGCCACGAAGGGGATGTTTAACCCTTCCCCATATCGGTGAGCGATAAGGACAGGATAAGGCACAAAATGTTTGCATTATGGCAACGGAGATGAGACATTGGGGAAGAATTTTGCCTGTCTTCGATCTTGCTAAAGAAGTGCCCAGGCTAGAAAGCCATTTTACTAATGGTTAACACGGAGTATTTATCAGACTGTGTTTGCATAGCAGCATACACTGCATACAGGAGCGCGAGCACGTCATCACTGGTACGGGTAGGAACGTTCAACAGTAAAAACAGTTTAAGTCCAAAAAGAGACCAAGGTTTTTATAAGTACTGAATGTTTTAAAGAACAAACTAGGCAAAACATGCACCGGGAATCACAAAAGTTAGTTCACCCTACACAAAGTGAGAATTTGATGATTTCTGGGGGTCCTTTCCAGACCTGTAACTTTGTGACAATGCAGTTTTGGCTTCACATGTTTGGGCCAAGAAGACACACAGTTTCTGACCTATTGGGACAAAACCAAGTACTAGAGATCTATTAGCACTGTAAGCGCTTATAGCTACAGCACCGTACGTGGCTGCTTTTCTGCAGGTGAGACAACGAATGGTAACGAAATTTTAAAAAGTAAGGCTAAGAAATGTAGTCTTGGGGAATTTTATGTATCTTCACTAAGCACTGCAGTTGTGTTAGCTGTTCTGCTGGAGGCATCTATGTTGGGTGTAGGTGTGAAGGTTGTGGCGGGGGCCGGGGCGGGGGCGGGGAGCGCTGCAGGTGTGGCCTCCGTGGGAAGAGGCCAGGGGCTGCTCCATGCCAGACACAGCTGGTTCCAACAGACCCAGGGTGGAGCAGATGCCCACACTGCAGCCCTTGAGACGGCCCATGCCAGAGCAGATGGATATTCCTGAAGAAACTGTGGCCCACGGAGTGCCCACACCAGAGCAGAGGAAAACCATGAGGGGGAAGGAGCTGCAGCGAGAAACTGCAATGTACTGACCACAGTCTCCCGTCCCCCTGAGCCTCGTGGTGGCAGGGTAGGAGAGCTGGGAGTGAAGTCGCACCTGGGACAGCAGGGAAGAAAGGTGTTGTTTCAATGTTTCTCTTCTTTTGTTTCTCACTACCCAAATCTACTTTAATTGGCAGTAAGTTCATTTCCCCCAAGCCGAGTGGTAACTGGTGAGGGATCGCCCCGTCTTTGCCTCAACCCACAAGCTCTCCCTTCCCATTTTCTACCGTCCCACTGAGGAATGGGAGTGAGGGAGGGGCTGGGGGGCAGCTGGCTGTTAGCCAAGGTTAACCTGCCAGACTGTCTCTTCAGGTGAGACAACTACTCAGGAGTGTCCTTTCAAATCTCTCCCAAGCCTCAGCTTTCCTTTGAATTTCCAAGGAATGCCCACTCGTGAGTTTGAAGGCAAGTGCAAGCACTGTTTGTACGTTTACAGTTCAAAGCATCCTCTACCTCTTAGTAAATGCAAGCGCTCGCCAAGACCAGTCCCTCGCTGCCATCACAATTGTAATTTTGATAGGAAAAGTGTGGTTTTGTTTGTTTGTTTGGTGGGTTTTTTCCAACAACATGTTGCCTTGGGAGTCGTTCCATAATTTCTATTAGAAAAACAAAAATTGCCTTATTTCAACAGGATGCCTTGACTCGATGCTCTTGGAGGCCGGCCTGGTTTCCACCCACTTGCCATGATGAGCATTGCTGCTTCATCAGCTTTTTACCTACTGGTGTTGGCCCAGTTTTCCATAAATGAAAATTCGTCCAGGGATTTCATGCTGCTCTGAGACAATTTTGCTAACTCAAGTACGAGACGCACTGAGAAAATGAAGAGACTGGATTGCCTTGATTATTGGTAAAGACCTCACCCATCCAGGACTGCAATTATTTGCCTTTATTTAAGAGAAACTAAGAGATTGTGCACCAAATGTTACTGAACCACAAAACCAGAGGAGAGTCCTGCATTTCTTCTTATGAAGTTCAGCCAGCCAAAAAGAAGCACATCAGTTTCTGCAGACACTAAACAGATCCATTAAAGTGGATTTATCTGCACCATTTCCCTTAAATTACAATCACGCCCTACTTCTGTGCAATTTTCTACATTTTCTGAAATTATGTTTCCAGCGACCTAATCTCTTGTTTGGTGGCACTGCTATAGCGGGTGATGAAATACACACTGGGCTGATACTGGAAGTCCTGCTGACTTGTGAGTCCTGCAGCAAAGCCTGAACCTTGCCAGATGGCGGAAGAGATACTCACATTACCTGCATCCTTGCTGAAAAAGGGAAAGAATAAACTTCACCTAACCCTCCCTTTCACTATTTCTATGTTTTCTAAAACAAAAGCACACTCATGTAACTCAAGAGAGTGCCAAGTAATGAGTAACGTAAAAAGTAGGAGGAAGAATACTCCTGCCTGGTGCCGTGGTTCTACCTTTTATCTTGTTCACAAGTTCTGCTTTGCAGAGGACAAACATAGCGGCACAGCATTGGTCTCCCAGTCCTCAGCATTTCAGGAGGCATTTTATTCTCTGTTGCCTCGTGTGTTCTCCCCGGTCCTGTCAGTAGAGACATTGCCGTTAAAACAGGACTATTCAGATACGTGGATGAGCAAAGTATGCTCACAGAGCGTACCAGAACAATTCCCAGCAGAAAATAAGGCAACTATTTTATCATACCCAAGGGTTTTATTACCCTTGAGCAACCCTTAGGTTTTACTAAACAATTAGAAGTCTCTGGGGTTTTCATTCACTTGCCTGAGAGAAGATTTTCAAGAACATGTTTTCATTAGGGTTGGAGAGGTGCTTGGGGAGAGCAAAAACCTCACCTCGTACATGTCTGTAGCTCTCCGACACTAAACTTGTAAGAGTAGATTCAGTCTCATAGACTTTACCCCAGTGGCACAAAAGTCAGTCAGTTTGGACCACATCCCACATTTATTCTTACAAAATAATCAAATTATTCTACTTTCACTGTTTCAAAAATCAAGACAAATTCAAACACCTGAGTTTTTACTTCTCTGAAAAATAGTTTCTAACACGTACCACACTTCACTAAAGACACAAGCTAAGAACAGAACTGACTCTTTTATGTTGAAATCAGGATGAGATCTAAGAAATGCTGGGTATAACAAATTATTCTGAACTCAAGGTTCACTACAGTCTCAGGGCCCCTGCAGTTCCCAAAGGCCTTTAAAAAAATGCTGGCGAAACAGTGTTTATCCATTTTTCAGAAAATCTAAGGGCAACTGTCTTGTAAGATCTGCGTTTCCCCCCGTAGGAAGAAAAGTGCTTTAGAGAAACTGAAGATAAAGCAGGGACACCACTGCAGCCAGCCCTGCCACACTACCAAAAGACTCCAGCAGAAAGCTTTTAATTTGTCTTCCATCCAGCGGCAGCTCTGTCCAGCCAGTGCACATGGACAGGTTATGTTGGTAAGAACACCAGGTACAAGCTAGGTAGGAATTCTACCATTGTTACAAGAAGATGTTTTAAGGAGCAGAGGGACCCAGTTCACCCTGGGACACGGGACTTCTCCTTCCTGGTCATCAGAGCCCAGCACGTGCACTCTCAGACTCAGGCTTCTCCCATCGTAAGCAGTTTACGACCTGCTGCGCCACCTGGACACTCATGAGTCTATGGGGCTGGATGGGATCCCCCCGAGACCACCGAGGGAGCTGGCAGAGGAGCTCGCCAAGCCGCTCTCCACCATTTATGAGCAGTCGTGGTTAACAGGGGAGGTCCCAGATGACTGGAGGCTGGCCAATGTGATGCCCATCTACAAGAAGGGCCGGAAGGACGATCCGGGGAACTACAGGCCACTCAGCCCGACCTCGGTACTAGGGTACATTATGGGGCGGATCATCTCAAGTGTGCTCATCAGGCATGTGCAGGACAAGCAGGGGATCAGGCCCAGCCAGCACGGCTTCATGAAAGGCAGGTCCTGCCTGACCAACCTGATCTGCTTCTATGCCCAGGGGACCCGCCTAGTGGATGAGGGAAAGGCTGTGGGTGTTATCTACCTGGGCTTTAGTAAAGCCTTTGACACTGTCTCCCACAGCATCCTCCTAGAGAAGCTGGTGGCTCATGGCTTGGGCAGGTGTACTCTCCGCTGAGTAAAAAACTGGCTGGGTGGCCGAGCCCAGAGACTTGTGGTGAATGGAGCTAAATCCAGGTAGCAGCCGGTCACAAGCGGTGTTCCCTGGGGCTCAGTGTTGGGGACAGACTTGTTTAATATCTTTATCAATGGTCTGGATCCAGGGACTGAGTGCACCCTCAGTAAGTCTGCAGATTGGCAGCAGTGTCGATCTGCTCGGGGGTAGGAAGGCTCTCCAGAGGGATGTGGACAGGCTGGATCGATGGGCCGAGGTCAGTTGTATGAGGTTTAACAAGGCCAAGTGCCAGGTCCTGCACGTGGGTCACAACAACCCCATGGAACGCTACAGGCCTGGGGAAGAGTGGCTGGAAAGCTGCCCGGCAGAGATGGACCTGGGTGTGCTGGTTGACAGCCAGCTGAACAGGAGCCGGCAGTGTGCCCAGGGGGCCAGGAAGGCCAACAGTATCCTGGTTTGTATCGGGAAGGGTGTGGCCAGCAGGAGCAGGGAAGCGATCCTGCCCCTGTACTTGGCACTGGTGAGGCCGCACCTCGAATATTGTGTTCGGTTTTGGGCCCCTCGCTACAAGAAGGACGTTGAGTTGCTGGAGTGTGTCCAGAGAAGGGCAACAAAGCTGGTGAAGGGTCTGGAGAACAAATCTTATGAGGAGCGACTGAGGGAGCTGGGGTTGTTTAGTCTGGAGAAGAGGAGGCTGAGGGGAGACCTTCTTGCTCTCTACAACTACCTGAAAGGAGGTTGTAGTGAGGTGGGTGTCGGTCTCTTCTCCCAAGTAACAAGGGATAGGCCGAGAGGAAATGTCCTCAAGTTGTGTCAGGGGAGGTTTAGATTGGATATTAGGGAAAATGTCTTTACTGAAGGAGTGGCCAGGCATTGGAACAGGCTGCCCAGAGAGGTGTTGGAGTCACCATCCCTGGAGGTGTTCAAAAAACATGTAGACATGGCACTTCAGGGCATGGTTTAGGAGGCATGGTGGCAATGGGTTAATGGTTGGACTTGATGATCTTCAAGGTCTTTTCCAACCTTAATCATTCTATGATTCTGTCTGAGTCTGATGGGTGCCACTGCCCCTGGCTTTCCTTGCAGGTCCAGGCAGGACTGAGGCTGAGCCCCTAGTCCAAAATGGCAGATGGGCACAAGGTCACACACACACACACAGAGATGAGAACTCAGAGCGAGCAGCACCTTCACCAGCACGCACCTACCCATCAAACACGCTCACATAAATCCAACAGCATAGCCCCATCTTGTCGCTCACCTCTGGCCAAACAGGACTGCCGCTCACCGGTGAGAGACACGCAGGCCCTCGCACTCTCCAGCTTCACAAGACCACCATGCTCCTGGAGCCTTTCAACATTCCCATGGGATTTAAGTTCATCTAAAAGCCACGCCCAGACCCTGAGCCCCCTTACCCTGCCCCTGGCTCATAGCTTGCCTCTTCCCAGGTGCTGCTTTCTTCCTACTTGCCAGCTAGTCCAGCTTGAAGCTTGCTAGCGAGTGTTGTTAGTGAGGTTTGCCTGCACAGCAGGATCCCCATGGCACCTGGCCCTAAACTCACTGGCCAGTCCATGGCTGGCCCTCTGATCCTACAGGCCCTGTGATCCATGGCCTCTTCTCCAGTTGCACATGCCCAGGCATCCCGATAACACACATCCACAGACACAGCACAGAAAGCAAGGCCAAGCAGAAAATCATCAGAGGAAGGATTTAATGAGAAGCTGGGGTAGGCTGCAGTGGCGTGGCGCAGGGCTGGCAGACAAGCATGCTGCTTCCATGAGACCCTCCCCTTTTACCCACCCTTCTAATCTTCCCACATCTGCCTTGACTCCTTCCTTCCTCTGCTCCTGTCTCTTCCCAAACGATGTGCCCCTAACTGCTTTTTCCCCCATCAGTCCCAGTTTTGCTACATCTCTACTCAAAACTGGTATTTCCATTGATGTTACCCGGGTCCCCTCAGCCTAGCACGGCGTTACTGATAGGCATGGGGGGCCTTGCAAGGTGGCCCCCAATACTCCCTTCAGCTGTACATGAGGTTTGACCATCTTCCCCTTAAACATCAGTGAAATTCGTCCACCTCTCACTGCAGACATCTGTCAGCTTCTCATTCCCCTACTTGTGTTCAGCAATTTCTCGTAGTGCAACCAGCAGTTTCTCACCATCTTTTCAGTTGGCTAAACCTCAGGCCAGGGCCTAGACATCTGCCTGCATAACACAGGAAGATGTATTTCAAAGACAGAAACAAAGAGAAGTGCAGACACCCTAGATTATCCTGGCTTTGATATGTGACAGCACTAAGGAAGTGTTCCCATGAAACTGTTAGGGTGCGACGATCCACCGCAGCCAAACGTCTGGTTCCAGGTTTCATACAGCTCCAGGTCCTTCGAGGAGACGCTGGGCCGCACCGTTCTGAAGGCACTCTCAAAGTCCAGAAAAGCAATTGGCCGCACTTGCTCTGGCGTGATGGTTGCAATGTCCGTGGCCTGGAGACTGCGGATAGGGCCCAGGGAAGCTTCTCGGCAGAGCTGTGCCATGTCTGCCCCAGAAAATCCATTCGATTTCTTAACTATGACTTCCATTTCCTCTTCACTTAGAGAGCAGTGCTCCCTTGACATTAGACGGGTGACAATCTGCTTCCTAGCCGAGGCTTCTGGAAGAGGAATGTACAGTCTCTTCACTAGTCTCCTCCGGGCAGCTTCGTCGATCTCCTGGGGCCGATTTGTTGCTCCAACCACTAGAATACGATCTTCAGAGGAGGTTGCTGCCCCATCTAACTGGACCAGAAATTCCGTTTTTATCCGTCTTGACGACTCGTGTTCCCCATCTCCACGCTGAGACAACAGCGAGTCGATTTCATCAATGAAAATCACTGCTGGCTGTTGACATCGTGCCACAGCGAACAGTGCACGGACCATCTTTTCCCCCTCGCCTACCCACTTGGAAGTCAGAGAGGAGGCACTGATGCTAAAAAAAGTTGCTCCTGACTGGCACGCGATGCACTTGCCTATAAGAGTCTTGCCAGTCCCAGGGGGGCCAAAGAGAAGAATTCCTTTCGGAGGACCACGTAACCCGGTGAAGATGTCTGGCCTCAGCATGGGCCAGACTACTATTTCTTTGATGGTAGCTTTAGCAAATTCAACCCCGGCAATGTCATCCCAGCTGACAGGAGGCCCGTGGTCCATGATCTCATGCATGATGAGTTCGACCATTTTTGGTTCTATGTTTTTCAGCCGCTCATCTACAGGCAGCGACGGATCTGCCGGCCCTCTTGCCTGTGGTTTACACTGCGCTCCTCCATTTTCATTCCCGTCTTGTTTTGGAACCGGAGGAACAAACTTGCCAAATGGACCCCGAGATCTGCCTGCACCCAGGGATTTTTTTACGCCTCCGTACGACAAGACAGGTGCACGCTGGGGCAGGTGCTGAGACTTCTTCTGCTGATCCACCCACAGCTGTTCTTTTGCAGTTCTAAAACCAGGGATGCCGCTCTCCTCATCTCTGTTTCTGCTCCCTGAAAGACTGCTGGTTTCGGTACCAACGGAAGCCTGGCACGGGGCAAGGCTAGGAGCTGCCACGCTGCCTTCATCAGCCAGGCCATAAAACACTCTTCTTTTTACAGAACTTGCAGACCATGCAGGTGTAGCTGACTGACCGGAAAGAGAGAAATGTCGTCCATCATGACAGCTACTTGACATTTTCAGAGAACTGCCTTGTGCCGCTTCTTTACTTCCAAAGAGCGGAGTTGCCTGGAAACCTGTAGGAACCTGCTCCTTTAAGGAGGCTGAAGGGGCAGGAAAGGCAGCCAAATTTTCAGTCACAGGAGGCACGCCGCTCTGAGGAGACACTGGAGATGAGGGGTGCCCAAGGAGATCGGGTCCCCGACCTGCGCGTTTTGCTGGGCCAGCACAGAACTCAGTCTCTCCGGCACCGCTGAGGACGCTGAGTTGAGGAAGACCTGGAGCAGTAGAGGCATTGACCCCTTTATCAGCTGGCGCACGGGCATCTGTCGGTGCCATCCCACAGCTCTGCAAATTTTTGCCAGCCTGCATCCTCTCTTGCACACGCTTTAATCCAAATACATTATCTGTTGTCAGGGCAGATTGCCACTTGTCACTGTCATTTTGCTGGCACTTTGCCAAAGTCAAAATGTTTTCAGCGTAGTTATTCAAGCCAGTCTCTACGTTGTCAGAGTCAATAATTGCAGAGTATTTCTCTGCGTACTTTTTAAACAGGTTGGCAGCACAGGCCTGAGAGATCTCGGAGGTTGCCCATGCATACTGAACACGCAGGATTTGGGCACGGTATTCATCTGCCTTCTGTCCGGGCGTGCAGGTGCCAGAGGTAACAGCAAAGTAGCTCTTCTGCCAGTCGCTCAGGTGCAGGGCGCTGCGGCTGGGGGTTTCCATCACTGACACTGAAAGACACATGAAGCACCTGCTGTTATGAAATGCATTTCACAGCTATTTCCTTTGGCTGCTTTCCCCCTTTTCCTAAATACACACACACGGAAACAGACATTATTTGAATTGGGAGAAATAGCACAGCGGCTCTTCTAAGCTACTTAGCCAGTCTGGACACTTTAGCAACCAGCTTTGTGGTGTAAAGCCATTTCAACTGCGGTTCTCTTTTCTTCCTTGTTCAAAGAAAGAAAAGAAGAAGAAGGAGGNGGGGGGGGGGGGGGGAAGAGAATTTGCTTCTAACCGGAGGTCTCCTGGGGAGGTAAGTAGACTGCAAAGAACAATATCAGATGCCCAAAAACTGGCCTCGTTAAATGAAGTCACCAGCGCTTTCACTCTTACTTGACAGAATACGCACAGTGCAGAGGCGGAGAGACTATACATCACCGTCAGAATGATGACGTTCATTACAGTGAGGGTAATAAAAATGAAACAAGGAAGCTAATAAATAAAACTATATACAGCATCTGTGAGGGGAGGTAAAAGTGGAATGAATAAGCCTGAATCTAGTAAACTTTCAGTTAAGAAAATATTTACAGTCATAGCAAGTGTTCAAAACTATTTATTCCATTCAGAATGTACTAAAATCTCCCCATTTTATATTTCAGAGAAACAAAGCTCTTGTGTGTTTAAAGCTATGCTTGTTTCTCACGCTTAAAAAGCAGAATTTAAATTCCTTCAGGGATTTTTTAGTTTAAGAAATAGGAAAGATGGCATTTGGCTCGGAAGGAGCGTTGCGCCAGACTTGAAAAGATATGCTCACGTTTACAATGTATTTTCAGTTGGAATAGTTGATGGTTGTAGATCCCTTCCAACTGAAATATTCTATTCTATTTCACTTTCAAATAAGTCTTTCTCTGCAATGTATCATGTGCAGATACATTGCTGGCCACGTCAAGAATTCACGATTTCAGAAGAGACGCAGGCACAAGCCCAGTTAATTAGAGGGCTCCCCCACAGCCTCAACAGGGTTTGCAGAAAGCTCCTAACACACAGATTGTCTCATCTGTCCCTAAAGGACATACGTCTAATATACGCCATGGCCAAAATACATCAAATTCCAATTTATCTTTTTTTAACTTCAGCACGTACCAGGATGCTCCAGCCAGGGAACACTGTAAACAAAACCTGTTAAAGTGGAGGTCCATATATTCTGCACCCCTTCCCACAAAGCACGAGTCAATTTGCCATCTACTTCTGCATCAGCAACAGACTACGCACGGGCACTGGTTAATGTGCAGGTACAACATACACACAAGACTGTGGAGACAAAGCTGAAGGAAGATGGGGCAGGGCAGGGGGTGGTGGTGGGGGGCGGAGTCCTCCCTAGTTCCTTCCAAGAAGTCTTGCATCAGTGTAAGATAACCAAGAGCACAACATGATTATGGCAGGAGGGGTTACACACATAATAAACAATAAGGAGATAAATCATTTTGGTTTGCATTCTTTTGGACTTCGGCCCAACTTTGTAGAGCTGTTTTCAAATTAAGTCAAAACATCTTCTACCTGCAAATGCAGGGCCTTTACAGGGGAAGGCAATTAAGAAAACAACAAAAATAAGATTTCCTCTGAAAAAATCACTGCCAACTTTTGCACCATGAGGAACCTAACTTGCGCCTACCGGATGAGGTGCAAATTCCCGCCACAACCCACCTGCAGCTGAGCGACAGGTGAGCAGGAGCTGGAGGGCTGCAGCCTTCTATTTCTTTTCTCTAGGCAGCAACTAAACAACACACAAAGTAACTGTCACCGTGCACATAACTTTTTTATAACTGTGGAATCAAAGACATGAAACACAAAAGCTGAAGTTCAGAAGAAGTTTAGTGGCAGGCATTTGCTCCCATGAAATATTCCATAGATTTACGTTATTCAGAATATAAAACCTCAAGATCACCACCACTGCCTAAGGGTTTAGTAACCATCTTCACGGCCCTGAGGGAAGGTCATAACAAGCGGCAGCCAGTTTAAAAGGTCAGTTCGATTTCTGTCCTTAAGCACCCTCGAACGGCACGTTCCCTCCCCAGCCTAGTCCTCATCAGGTGCCCTCATCGCCGTGCTGCTTCTCCCCAGGAGCAGGCCGAAGGCGCATACGGACGGGCAGCCCTCCTCCAACAGCCCAGCCCGTTCCCGGGCGCGTCCGTGGGCACCGCACCTCCACACCGGCGCCCGCGCCGGGGGCTTATCAAAGCGCGGCCAGGGACAGACTCCCGGCACCCGGCCCAAGCCGGCGGAGCGGTA
>WEKW01011910.1:19528-57374 GCA_013389905.1 Sula dactylatra | reverse complement strand
TTTTTCTAGCCCTAAACTAACTTTTGGATAACAGTATACTGAAAAAGCTAATTCTTCTTTTTTACAAAAAGGGTCTGAACACATGGTCCAAACATACAGGAGCCATATGATTTCTATGCACATTCTGGATCATCATCAAAAGAAAATCTGTTACAGATAAACCAATGTCTTAGGAGTGGTGTCTGGCCTATATGATCCCATAGATGTATTAGGGATGAAGGAGACTGTCTTTTTGTGTAAGCAGTGGCATGGCAGTGTAGACAGACTTGATTTTCAGTGCAACAATGTAATCTCGAAGTCCTAAAATCTGTTTCTGACCTCTATTTATCACAAAACTTAGGTAGAAAAGGATGCTCTGAAAAAGTAGTTTGAAGAATGATAGATAGGCGGGAGAGTATTGTAAAGACCCACTGATATTATATATATCTTGTAGCTGGGAGATAGACTGTGGCCTATGATAACTGACAGGCGATGCACATGAGCAGATACGACCAGGCAACAATTTTTCTCTGTATGACTTTCCTAATGTCACATCTGCTTCCTTCATCAAAAGGGAATCCCCTGTGCACTTTGCTGTATTTCAACATCTGATTTACAGTGCATTCCACTTAATCTGTGATGCCCTGAGAGATCAGCTGTCCATACGGCATGCACTGAGGAAGGGTAATTTGAGTCAGACATTTATAGAAGAGGGTCACTAGGCTCTGGAGGACTTTTTTGTACATGTAGTGTTATAGAGTTAACAATGGAAAATGCAGGTTTCTTAAATGAAAAGAGTAAGTATTTACTTCATCTTACTAAAATTAGGTGAGAAATATGTTTTTAGTTTTAATCAGTCCGTGAGAAAGAAATGTTCAAATGACCGTTTGCTTACTCAGATTTGTAGTAACACTTCATGAAACCTTTAACCCTGGAGTCAAAGTTTAATTACCTTTTTCATAAATTTAGCATTTTAAAGGTCAAATATTAGGGGAAATAAGCTATTTTTAGAAAAGAAAGATAGGCTCTAGCTCCTCTGTGTGTTTTCAGAAATCTTTCTTGCTTCTTCCCACCTTAGACTGCGACTTGAACGTGGTGCTATAGACCTGATAGAGAGAACCATTTGAAACATCTATCCTGCTCTGAGAATGAAGGTGTAGTAGACTTCAGAAGCTAAAGTACTTAGTTCACTTGCCAGATTTTATTGGGTGCCTTCAGATTTTGAGTGTCTCACTTAAAATGACTACAGAGGGTGCAAATTTCATAAGGGAAGTGTCCAGAAGTTCATTAAATGTATGCTTTGACTTGTGTCCCCAGACAGAGGCACCCAAGGCATGAATTGCTTCTGACCAATGCAAAAATGATAAGCAGGTGTGAAAAGGTCATTTGTGGAAGTAAAGTCATCAACAGTTTCTAGTATTAACCCCAGGCAGCATAGCAAAGCAGAAACATATTAAGTGTTCTGTTCACTGCTATGTATCTTCATTTCCTTGATGATCTTGCTCTGTTTTTAATGATGTAACTCCCAGAATGCCACTGTGTGTTGAACAGCTTCCTCCTTCAAACTTCATTTCTGCTGCTCTGTCAACTAGACCTTCCTTTCTTATCCTCTTCTCCACCCCAAATTTCCTTCTCAGGCTGATTGGCACATATAACTTTTTTATTATTTTATTTTTTACTCTGCTCATCCACCTGCTCTACATTTAATTTTTCTAGAAAACACAGGGAACGTTTTCAGACAAGCAAAGAGCTAGATTTTCACAGGTCTTTAAGGTACTAGAGACTCTGTTTTACTCTCCCTCCTAAATATCCTTTTGAAATTTTTATCTAAGTTATTTAGAAACACACATCCTACTGAAATTCCATTCCATTAAGAATTAGTGCTTTGCAACCTATTTTGGCTGGGCAGCCCTATTTCTTACGGTAACCTGTAACATAGAAGCTGATTTGAAATATCTTCTGCTGATTCTTACTGTCTCAGTTCAAGTTTCATGTTAAATGTTGTGTGCACCTTTTGTGGATAATCGGTGCTGAACATGCTGTATATGGTAGATGGTTGCAATTCAGGGCTGTTTCTGCCCTGGGACTGTATGCTAATTCAAGCCATGTGTGGGAAGCTAGTGATTCAGTGAACTGTAGGTTGGACCCTACTTCATGCAGAAAAAGCCATTCGATGCAGCCATAGCATTTGCCTAGAAAGGCAAGCAGTACCTTCCCTTATCCATAACTGCCCATACTGTAGCTGACCATTGATGGGTAAAAAACAAAAAGCCATCTCACAGTGTTACTGGCCTCAGAAAGAAGCTGTGGGCTCACCATTTCTGCACAGGCAGCTATCTGATGCTGAAGATGACCATTCAGACTTTCTACACAGAAAACAAGGGTTTTTCACTGCAAAAAGTGATCACAACCACAGTCACAAATTACAGTCTGGACCTGGTATATATAATGCGTACAGATATTCTTCTTTCTGAGAGGAAGAGGTAGGGAGAACTCATCTCACAAAATTGGGTTGAAACTGTTGGACAACTGATAGAAGATGCCCAAATAACAAGTTAAGGTGATTCTAGACATCAAAAGAAGACAGATGAGATTTATATGAAGTTAGAAACTCTCTGTCTGTTTAAAATAAAGGACACTAGTATGGGAGGAGACATTAAAAGGAAAGACCTTTTTGACATTTTTCTCCTCCAGTGAGAAATGTCAAGTGGCTGATGTTGCCTCCCTCCCACAAACCTGTTATTGAAGCAGAAGCCTGTGTAGCTGCAGAGTCTCAGTGCCTGGCATCACTGGGAACCTGGCATTGCTTCGCATCCTGGGGTATTCCCTCCCAGCCATGGGCATTCAGAGGTGATAACCTGCACAAGTAGCTAGTTACCGGTGCAGGCAAGCGTCCTCACTCTGAGCTTCAGTGCTTTATTTCCTTAAAAGGAGCTCAACTATTTGAGAGCATGGACACAAGCATTGCTGAGGGGCCACCAGGCCAACCACAACAGCTTGACATTACATCAATCTGCTGCAACTCACACATAGCTGGGTGGAGGCAGAGTAAAAGTGTGGAAAGGCTGCAGACGGAGGGGAGAAGGGAGAAAAGCCAAAAGGGGAAGTGCCCCACCCCAGCTTGCAAAATTGGTCCTGTTGCTTGAGACAGGTCTGGCTTGTTGCTGCCCCAGCACTTTTGTAGGACAGGGAAAGGGGCTGAGGAAAAAGACTGCCAGAGCTAAACATCTTTGTGCGCTCCTCCTGTAGGAGTTCAGTGGCTGTGAAGGCAGTGTGTTGTGTATGAGTAATAAAATGCATGTGTGGCATGTGTGTATGTGGACACATAATCATCCAGAGAACTAAAGTAAACTGGAGGGCTGTGTAATGTGTTTTACTTGCTCAGGTTTCAGATGGACATCTCTGTTGCTCAAAGGTGTGAAAGTGTGTAGGAGCCGGTGAGCCTTTGTAAATAATTGCTGATAATTGCTGTCTTACCTGATGTAGCCCTACTGGCTCTGAAAGCAGAGAGAAAATTTGTTTGAAGATGGTTTGGGGAGCTTTACAAATTGTCTTTAACCCTCCACAATGAAAGAGGGCTTGAAAGTCCAACTGAAGAGGCTTCTGAAGGAATTGAAAAACTTGTAACTATAACATTTTAGGAACTTTTAAAAATAGGGAAGTTTGGAATCTCCCCTCTTGTTTGGTCCGAAGTCCCTATATCTAGCCCCAAAATACCAGTCCCCAGTATGGACTGGTATTGCGTACTCTGAGACCCTGCCTCCCAGTATGACATATTTGGTTTTAAGGGGAACGCAGGAGATATTTTTGTCAGGATTATTTTCATTTTGTATGCAAAACTCTTCTGGGAATTTGTATAGAGGAGGATGGGGGTGGTTTAGTGGGAGAAGTCATGTGACAAATTTCACGAATGCCCTTACATATGCTGTATGGGTTATATGGTATATACCAGCCTTCAAAGGTACGTTTTGCATGTGCATAGTGTAAGACAGAGTGCTAGAGTGAGGTGCAGAAGACCCAGGTATATAGGGCCATTGCGAAGCTGAGGAATTAGCCACGCTGCCAGAGACAAGCTCTGCTCAATGTAATAACTGAGGACTCAGCAAAATGTGCATGAATTCTCACAAGGCCAGAGGAAAACAGCCCTCTTACTGGAGACAAATTCCTTTATCAAATTTAAAAATGCTTGCTGCAAGTAATGGAGGGTGAACATTTTCAAAACAAACTTGAAAGTAGTTTCTCGAAGGAAGGGTGAGCCAGTCTGGAGAGGAAAGCCACCTCAGTCCCAGCATAGGCTGCGCTGTATTAGTGCAGTTAACTCAGCCCATGCAAAGCCGGGGCAGAGGCACTGTGTAAGCAGGCACGTAAAAATTTGTCCTGGGATGCAGCCAGAGCACGTGATAAAATCCAATGCTTGAGAACAGAATTGGTCCTAAAAGAGAGTTGTGCTTTTCCAGTGATTTCTCTTTAGTTTTCCGAGGAGTTTTTCCACTCCCGGCCTGCTTGGTAGAAGTATGGTTTCTATTGCCACTGTGTGGCAACATGTCGTTGCAGTGGGTGGTGAAGCTACGGGTTTTTTTCCGTATTTCTCCAAAGCTGTGTAGCTTGTGGAGCTGTGGCCAATTCCATGGGTGCCTGCTGGGTACTGCTGTTTTCAGAGGGGAACGTCAGTGCAAAAGCCAGGGAAAGCCTGGGACTGTGCAAGTTTTGTTTCTTCGGCATTGAGAAAGCAGCAAACGTTGTTTGAACTGTAGAGATGCAGTGTGTTTAGCTGTGTGGCTTTTAGGTACGGATACTGAGCCTGCTGATCTAATCTGCAGTTAGAGGAAGTTGTCTTTATCTGAGCAGAAGAGATGTGCCTCAGAGATAAGCCCCATTCTAGCTCGGGAGTTAAAATTATCTAGCAGGATCTCAGCCGTGGCTGCAGCACAACTCAGAAATACAGGGCTCTGGCTGGAAGGGGGGCATATTTTAAGCTGAGGAGGACCTCTATAACTGCAGCTTGCTAAACCTCAGGTTAATTTAAGGGAATGACTCTGCATCAAAAGGTTGTATGGACATCCCAACACCAGTCATCCCTCTATTCTGTATTATTTCTTGCTTGCCCTTTGTTGTAGGTTTGTTTTTCCACTTGAGCAAGTTCTCGTTCAACCTGTGTGCTCTTCAGGAGCGCACCCTGAGTGAAAAGCTTAACCGCTGGACTGAGGTGTAGTAAAGGGACCACCTACCTCTACAGAGGTGCCATTTTGGAACAAGCTGCTGTTTTGATTTTGTTCAACCTCTACTCACATTTCTGTGATTTCAACTCCCGCTATGGTGCCTCCCTGGAAGGAGATGGCTTCTGGCTGCAGAGGACCTGCTCTCCTCTCAGGTGCAAGCTTCCCAGGCTCTGTCCCACAGCAAAATGTGCAAACACAGCGTCACTGTGGCTGCATCCCCTCATTAGAGATTTGCAGGGAAGGATTTGCAGCATGGCCATACCACCAGTTTCCCCCAGTGTAGAATGAGCCCTTTATGGTAAAGAGCAGGGGATGGAGGGAGCTCCTTTTTGGAGATGTAGTCCTAAAGCCAGGAGCAAATACCACTTATTGCAGCAGGACAGAGATTTCTCACCGCTTTCTCACTGAGCTTGCTATGTGAGGTTTCTTGAAGCCTCAAAAGATGTTCTCTCCGGAGAAAGCTTTGCCCCACATGCAGTAGGTAGGTATGCCATAGCAGCCAGTGCAGGTTCACCCTCACCTTGTCATTTATGGTGAAGAAATGTGACCACGACAAGCTGTTAACTTGTGAGGGTGGAGGAGCCAGGATTTTGGCCTCCAGAAACAGCTTGTTGGAAACTCTGTCCTGCCTCATCTAGCTGCCTCCCTGAACAAGTGAACCAGCAGAGCAGCAGCTCAAAAGCAGGTTAGACCTGCAGCCTGAAATGTGACAATTTCTGCTGCTCCCTCCCTCCCCAGTAAGCAAATTCTGTGTTGTAAAGGTGCACATGCAGGGAATGTAATTCCTAGTAAAGTAACCCATTTGGTGTGTGCTTCTCTTTCTTTGTTTTTTACACATTTTTAAGTTAGGAATAGTGCCTAGTTCTTGTATCCATTGCAGTTTAGGGACATGTTTCCCAGAAGCATTTAGGTGTCTAAGTTATAGGCATAAGAAAAGATCCCAAGGAGATATCTAATCTGCTGTTCCACCATCAGCCATAGTAACACCACAGGCACCAAATGGGATTTTTGGAAGTGAGTAACTCCTACTCCTTTGATGTAAATAAGATTTCAACCCTAACATGCCAAAATCCATACCTAAAAACAGGATTATGAACCACATTGAAGGTTTGCAGAGAATTAGTAAATGCAGAGCAAACACAGAATTACTCTCAATTTCCAACCAAAACAGGACTGATCCAAAAAGAAGAGTTAAGATCCATGTTTTTTCTTTAGTTTTCACCTTCCATTTCCCCCCAGTTCTCCTACCCCAAAGATATTCCAAAATTGACAAGTGTAATAAATGTAGCAAAAGTGGAGAAATGTACCAGAATTAATTGACTTCCACTCTTCCAAGCCACATATCAGAGTCTAAAGAAAAAAAAAAAAAGAGAAGAGACCAAACAGTAAGGAGAACTTTCACATAAGCCTTTTTTTTTTTACCCTGGAAATGTTACTTCTGAGGAAGTGGCTCTTACCAGAGTTTTCAGTAACTTCTAGATCATTTTATGGAACGACATAAGAACCTGCCTGCTCCATGACCCCTCCTTTAAAAAAAAACAATAAAATTGAGAGCTTTAAAAAGAATTGCTAATTCTTTCATACAACAAAGAGTATCTGCACACTATTTTGCCCTCCCTGCTGATTAAGTAACATAACAGAAATGTTTAATGCAATTGAAAGGTGGGTTTTAACTAAACTTGGTGACACTTTCAGCTTGTGTTGCAATTAATAGAAGAGGAAATATTCATTCTCCGTATTTCATCATTTAAAAGCATCCTGTATTTGTAAGAAGCTGTGATCAGCCAACATCCCTGCTATGGATTTGAATTTCCCATATCTTTGGTGGGTTTTATGTTTTGGTTTTTTGTCTAAGGTAAGAGGTTTGCGTTTTGATTTTTAATGACGGCTTGGGGGTTTGAGGGAGATCAATCCCTTCTCATTCACAGTACTGTGCACCTCAGCATTATATGGACTGAGTTACTGAGCCTGTTTTTTCCTGCTGTGAATATATGTTGCAATGCTCGGAAGTGGTGGCAGTGGTTGGTGTTGAAGTGGGATGGTTTCATTAGCACCGAAATGGTGACTGCCAGCTAGGGAACCCTGCTGTTTCTGCACCCCTCATGCTGCATCCGGGTTTCGGAGATATCTTTCCAGGTCTTTCCATATGAGAATTTATTTTCATGGGAGAACAACACATGTACGTATAGAATTCACTATGAAAAATTTATTTGCCTTATTGTGGGGTGGACTGAGACACAGTGCTTGGTTTTCGTGCCCAGATTTGTAAAGGGAAAGAAACACCTATGTGGCTGAGGGAGGTGTCAAATTGTCCATGATCCACCCCTACCCTGACCCCCAGCTGGCTGTATTCACAATTCAGGCTGTGAATGTCTCTGTCTCTCCCAAGCAGAGTACCCTTCCTGGTTTTCCCAGGCTGAAGCCATGAGCAAAGAGGTGAGAACATCCCTTCCACACTGGCATGGCACCTTCCTTTCTGAGTCAGGTTCACCCTTTTTCCTCCCAGAATCCGAATCATTTTGTAACTGGCACCTCCTGTTTCTGGACTTTGGAGGGGAGATGGGGAAGGCCTGATGGGCAGTGTGGTTTCTGGGACTTGTCTGCTGCAGGTGTGGACCTACAACAATTTATCTAGAAGTCAAATGGGAACTATGCTTTTCTGGGGAGGAGTTGAGCTTCCTGCCCATTTGTCCACATAATATCAAGTAGAAATAAAAATGAGAAATTATAATTGTGCTGGCAAAACACTTCAGTGGCTTTGGAGCCCAACACATGTAAAAGACAAGGAAGGAATAATGGTAATGAGGCATTAACTCTGGTGTAGCAACATATTTGTTTAATCTTACCACCACATTGCTAGCAGATCCTAATAAAATTGGTATCCTATCACAGGCTTATTGTGGTGTTAAGTGGAATTTTTTTTCTCCTTGCAAAACAGACTAGAGAAGTCTGATATTGTTTATTCTGTAATTACACATTAATGAGTCTGTATATTCACTATACAGTGTAACCATTGCTAATAAGCGCTTTCCTGTGTGCTATGAAAGAGACTGATTTATACAATGCACGATTTAGCCCTTGGTGTTAAGGAGACAATCCAAAAATATTTTTCATTTCTAAAACTTTTTGTAACTCATTTCTTCCTTTAATACTCCCTTTAAGGTTTGAAATGTATTTTCCAGCTAACAGGAGCCATTTATTACATTTTGTCTCTTTTACATGTGTAAATGCACACACATACACACGTGTACATACAAAGATACGTCTGTCAGCACACATAAAATTATATGCCTGCAAAGTCAAATTCCTCTGTGTGTATGTCTATGTAAAAAGCTAAAAAACAGCACATGTATGCAAAAGACCATTTGTCTTGAAAGCTGAGTTTTTCATTCTTTTTCAGAGGGAAAGAAAAGACCTATCAAACATATACTCTGCAAAATAAACTCATGTCATAAAAAACGGGTTTTTTTCAAACCTAAAAGAGGAAAAGGTTAGTTCCTACTAATCTGTCTGTATCCCTATAAGAAACCTAAGTGTAAATTCCATTTGGGAAGTGGGCAGCAGCTGAGGAAGACCTGCTTGTACCCGTTGTGGCTTTTATCGTTTGTATAGAGCTGCCGGGCTGTGGTGGCTGTGAAGGCAGACAGGGTCATGGTACTAAAAGGACCACCAAGGAGTTCATGAAGAAAGGGGGAGCTTGGGAAAGGAGAGATAAACATGGACCCCCTCCTAATCCTTCCGACTGGCGTTCCTTGCCCAAGGCGATGCCCCAGAGAGGGTCTTCTGCCTGCCACTGCTGGCTCAGCAGTGAAGGGGTCCATGGGCTCTCAGGATCCTCCCCAGCAGTTCATAAGTACTGTTCCTTCCCATGTTTTATTCGCTTAATTTCTTACAGTTATTCAGGTAAGGTCTGTAATGGAGAGTGAGGGATACGTTGATGAAATGTTTTTTCCAGAGTATTTTTTTATGGTCCTATACCAAATTAAGGATTGCACAGTGAAGCTTTGGGGAATGTCTGGTCCTCATAGCAGAGGGATAGATGGCTGATGTGTTGAAATAATCTAATGGAAAATGCAGATATAATATCTTGTATCTCTCATTTGAGATACAGCTTTCCACTAAAAGCTGATGTATGCCTAACTCAGTAACTTTCTTAGAGATGTTTCAGTAGCTAACTGAATATTGAACACAAAAGCACGATTAAAAGAACCACTGTAACAGATGTAGTGATGGACCCTTCTGCTCTCCCATCCCGGAAAGCAACAGTGATATTCCAGGAATCTCCTTATGCACATCTCGGGGGGCTACAGCTGAGTACAAAATATAACCCCTCACAAAGACCAGGTTAGTTGAGCAAAATTCAGTCGCCGGCCTTCCTGTGTGAGGACTGGTGTTTGCTGTGCGGTGGTGGTTTTTTCACCCCTCTTTTTTACCCTCAGTGAGACAGAACACAAATAGTTATATTAGTTGCATACTTCCTGAGAACACAGTGATCCACACATTCTGGGCTGCGGGTTGTGTTTTTCACATTCAGGCATAGGATGGGAGTTCATCAGATAGCAATGGGGAGCTCTAGCAAATAACACATTTGCATCAGCAGAAAGAAATTTCACAAGACTTGCTGGGAAGGTTTGCTGCAGCATGCCACGGTCCTGCACTACTAACAGCCACTGCACATTCATTCGATAAAAAAGATGACAACAGAAAATGAAACTTTTAACGTTCTCCTCTACAAACACTTGAGAAACACATTACCCTAAAGGCATGAGCCTGTGTCTCACATCAGCTTCATTGGGAATCCATGGTGCCTTTGAGGTAAAGGAATTTGAAGCTGTGGATGGGCTGTGTTTTGTTTGTCCTGGTGGCAAGGAGAGCTCTCGGCACTGCTCTGATGCAATTGACAATCCTGATCTCTAACAGTTTCCAAGAGTCCAAAGGCCTGCCAGTAGGATACTGGGATCACTGGGATTTGAGTGCCTTATGTGCCTAGGAATATTCAGCCAGCACAATTTTGTCTTTTTATATTGGACAAGGCAAAAGCAACTTTCCTTGAGATGCTCTCCTCCAGATGAACAAAGTATCATTCGTCAGTCCCATATTTTTGTCTCTGGCTGCTGACCAGTTTACCAGGTAAAGGTTAATTTTCCGAAGACCAAGTCCACACACTTGCTGCAGCCTCTGACAAACTTGCCTGGCCATGACCTGGTTCAGCCTGTATAACCTAATAGCCCAAACTGTATTTCTGGATGTATATGTTCCTAGGTGGTGGAGTTAGCAGGATTTCATTTCCTTTCTTGACCTCACACTATACTCCGTAGTGCAGCATGGCCATGGCATAGATATCAGTTTACCTTAACTAATAAGAAATAGCAACTTCTGTAGAACTGCCTTGCATTTTAATGGGGAAGATTTTTCACACTTTCTGTTTGCCTCACTCTTAGTCCAGCCATGCTGTCTAGGTGTTAGCATGAAAGTTAGGTGCATTATGAATCCTGGATTGAGTAGTACTGATGCACTCTCTCTGGCCTGGTAGAAACAAGGAGTTGCAACTTGGTAGTTCAAGGAAAAGAGGAAGGTTTCCTAATGTGTAATAGTCCATTAGGACACATATTTGGGTGTTTCCACACTTAGAATCCTTCGTGTTTGGTAAAATGCAATGCAATGTCTGTTCCTTTGGAATATTTGAAAAAGCACTTTAACATAAACTGGGCAGATGCTTTAAAAAGCAGCAAAAGCATTCATCCAAGTAAAAAGCACTTACACTGTCTAGGACACGTGACTAGGAGCCGAGAGGAAGTTTGACAGAAACTTTGCCTGCTAGACACTTTCAAATATTCCATAAATGCTGAGAGGGCAGGAAATGCCAAAGCTCATAGTGTGAACAGATCATCAGCCCTATGGGAAGCCAAGTTTTGATCACTGTCTGAATGCCTGGCACCAGTTTTCACAGCACAGATCTTCTAGTTGTGTATAATTGCGTGTCCTTTGTCCATATTATATCTTATTGTTTATGCAAGACTGGGAAGGGGATTGAATTAAGCTTTGGGTGTTTCTACTGCCATTTCTCTCCAAGTTCTGTTGTTTTTATCTATGAATTTGTGTTGTGGCACAGGGTTCCTGGAAACGGGGCAGAGCTCTGTTGCTCTAGACACTGCAACAACACCAACAGCATGCCCCAAAGAGCTTACAGTCTAATTAAGGCTATATATACATGATTGATTAATTAAGCCTTACAAGTCCTAGCCGAGGTAAGTGTGAGGTAGGGCACAATGAGATGTAATCAATTGTGATGTGGAATCTAAACCATAACTAGTATTCTGGAGTCTAGAGAACAAATTTGTTTTTCTAATAGTTGCAGCAAAATGGTCTTGTGTGTTCTTCCAGGGTGATGTGGGACTGATTTGGTTCAAAGTACTCAGCTTTGTTTTAAACAATGTGTCTCTTTCGCTTGAAAGATAAGATAAAAATAATAAAACAGGTAAACATAAATAAATGAAGGATTTGGTGATGGTATATGAGGGAATAAAATAAATATTTGCAGCAAATGATTAGATCATTTTGGGAATCAGGAAAGAATTAATTTCCTGACTTCTAATTAGTCTAGATCTTAGTATAGAGGAGCAATTCACTGTATTGCTTGGACTTTTGGAAAAAGGGGAGGGCTGATTTCCAGCTCTGTGCCTGATTTGTACAAGCAGGAGTCCTGGGTTGTGCCAGTACAATGAGTGGAATTACAGCCTGGTGCTGGCATAACAGAGCAGTGAGTAAGGCTGGTCCTGGGAGGGTGGGCAGCTGAGGATAAAGTTGAGATATAAGCTCAAATTTCAGAGGGTCAAATCAATACTCTTGTCCAGGCTTTTCTTATTGCTGAGATGTTTCTGAAGATCTTTTGCATTACCAAAGAAAAATATTACTCTAGCAATTTGTTTTTGGAGTGAGATTTCACACCTCATAACTGAACATGTATGAGAAGCGCTATGAAGCTGAACTGGAGATGACACAGTTTTCAGTATTTAGTCATTTCCTACAAAAAAGGTAGGCTTAGCTCCTCTCTTGTTTCCTTTCTCAGACCACTGATAACTTCTGCCATGCTGACTGCAGTGTGGCGGGAAATTAAAAACTGGTTTGGATATTTTAAACAGCTTGTGCTTCTTTTTCTTGAGGTAGTTGCCTTTGGGATTTTTACATCTCTCTTGGAACAGAGTGGTAACATGGGAAAAGGCCAGCTGAAGAAAAATATCATTCCTTTCTGGCTTCTGCATCATTAGCCTGAAGAAGAGGAAGCCTAGTTTTTGACCCTGAGCAATCCCAGATAAAGGAGAGCTGGCTCCAAGCACCTGCTATCCAGGATTTTATGGGTGTAACCAAGTTTTATTAGGCTGGACAGTAATTCTACCTTTGTATAATTCTGCAGGATACATCAGAGATTATGGGGAGCATTTTCACAAATACCTAAGCAATGCAGCCTCTCAAGCTACAACTGTTGCCTGCCCCATGGTCCCTATTCACCATCCGTGGGACACATGCCAGGAGGGTGACAAGTGCATGGCCAGATTTCAGCATCATGTGTTAGGACACTTGAGAGGCATGCAGCCAGATGTAGGAATCACTCTAGACAGCAACATAGCTTTTGAGTTTCCCCATTAAAAAAAAAAAGTCTTATCCCCATTAAAAAAGAATTGAAAAATGTGCAGATAGGGAAGTAAGAGCACATGATGGATTAAGTGCCTTTCCCATGGCCACACAGGAAGTCTGTGGCTGAGCTAGGAATTAAACCTAGATTTCTTCAGTCTGCATCCAGTGTCCTGTCCCTCTTTGAGGCCATGAAGTTTTGCTTGTTATCGAATTCTCTATAGGTTCAAGCAGAAGGCTACTGTTTGTGAGGCAGAGAATTATTACAAGATAAGTACTATTTATAATCGGTGGGAAACTGAGAAAAGTTCTGGACCAAGTGTTGCCCATTTCTATTGCTATTTAATGTTCTCTTTTTTCCAAGTTTGCATCAGCATAAAAATCCCCTTGTGGTATCTCTCCTTAACCAAGCAAACTACTCATGCCTTTCCCTATGGCTAGTAGAGGCCAATGCTTAGATGTTTCCAGCTGTCCTGGTTTAACAATAAGTAATATTATGACTGCATTGACAGGAAAATTATAATATTTCTGCCTCTTTTGCTTGACATTTCTCATCCAAAATCAAACAGAAAAATTGTGTCCATTTGCTGTGGGAACATCCATAGCTAAGTTCTCTCTTACATTTGACTTGACATAGCATTGTTTCTTGAACAGCTGCATGACTGGGTTTTGTCTCTGGAAATGCTGAACTAAATCAAGAGGGTCTCCACTGAAGTTCAAATGACGCCAAAATTAGTAAAGCCTGAAGTAGGCTGGTCATGCCCCTCAAAACCAAAATATACACCAGCCCTTCTCTGTAATAGGTAGGACATGACAAGCTAGGCAAAACCTTCACAATGGTCATAGTCCCTCTCGCATACATGTACATGGGTATGAGACAGCTTGGTCACCCTGCCATCCCTAGAAAGATAATGCAATGTATAAACTATGCCACTGTGATCTAGAGGTATCGGTGCCATATCTGTAGGGAAGTGGAAGAGCAGTCAGAGCTGCAGGATGGGACGTGCAGTGCAGGTCTCCTACAGTCATAAGGTCTAAGGGACTGTTGCTGTTCACAAGAGGAAACTGCTAGCTCCTTCCTACGCAGGTAAAGTCATCTCCTCTCTGCCCCTCATGTTCCAAAATACATCAAATTTAGCTGAAGAACTAAACACTGATCAAGTGGCCCAAAGGTATTTCCTAATTCAGAGATAAATGGTAGCGAAAATAGCTGAGCCTGTTGATATTCTCTGTGCAAGAGTGTTTCAGAGAAAGTGAAGCCTCACTAATACCCATTTCTTATCACCTCCTGACAGCCTCCTTTGTGGGGGGATAGCCACAAATGGTTTTGAACGAGCTCTTCAAACAGGGTAGTTTTCATGCAGTGATGAACAAATAATTATACCGCAGTACACCTTTGTGTAACACTCCTGTCTTCATTTACATGCGGGATTTCACCACTATCTTCCTGAGAAACTACAAAATTCAGTTAGCCACCGGATAAGATAAAGACTGGAGCTTGACTCAAAAGGGATGCATAACTATTAGCGTTGTGGTATTTATAGAGGGTCATTTCTCAAGTTTTAATTTTCTACTCTGCCCTTTATCAGACAAATTCTTGCTGAAAAGTCCCTGAGAAATGAGAGAGTGAAAAAAGCTGGGTCCTGCTCTGTTCTTAAGGACAATCATGTTCTGCTTCGTATCTCTGTTGCCTGCAAATGGAGAAGAGAAAATGCTTCATGTGAATTTCAAACACTTTCTGCTCCGGCCAAGTTTCATTCTGAATGAACAGAACAGAATGGTACATGATCTTAGTGGAAGGACTTCCTAAGCTGTCTGCTCCATCCGCTGACAGCCGGGCAGGATTGCCCAGTTAGGCAATCCCTACTTTACTTTAGCCAATTTCCTTCTGTACTCTTCCATCACTCTGTACTCCATGTCTGCCTTCAGCAAATAAGACCATTGCCTAATTGAGCCTTCTCACCCTGAGGCTAGGCATTTTGAGTTTTTTTCTTCATGTTTGATTTCCGTCTTTTCTTTCTGAGAGTGATTTGAGGAGTCCCTCCTCTTGTTTGACATAAAGATAAGGGGGGGGGGGGTTGGTTCAGGTTTGGTGAAGTCCAGCCACACTCAGAGCAGCACAGTTTGGTAACTGTCTTAAAGTAGGTGGGAAAGGGAATACAGGTCAAGTAGGCGAAAGCTGGAGAAGAATAGTAATCTAGAAGATTGCTGCAGAGGCAGAAAAGGCTATGCCTATATATTTTTTGTTTGTTTAAAAATTTTTTTCTGCTAAGCCACCAAGTATAATTCCTGGTCTGTGCTTCCCTTTCTGTCACTTCTCCATAATTCTTAGCATTTCAGTTGGGCTGCTGTCTCTCGGCTGCTTCCTCTTTTCCTGCTTTCCTATATTTCATTATTTGCCCTTCTTCCTCTTCAAGTGCTTTTACAACAGAGTGAGGAGGATGTGGAAACCCTGTTACAATATGACACACAAACTGCAGTGTCACAACTGCAGCTCTTCGGTTTCACCTCCGGGAGTGCGCAGAAGCAGGTCAGGGTGGAGAGGCAGGAGTGGGGGGCTGAGGGAAAGGGAGAGATTTATAAATAGAAGAGAAATGACAGAAAGTCACAAGGTTTCCAGCTCGGGAACTTGGGATAATGGCTTTCCACATAGTTTAAGATAATCCCAAACTGAATCATCACTGTGTCCTTGAATCCAAAGGAGAGATGGCAGTCTGTGCCAGTCTAAGGGTTTCCCACAATACTGCTGCCACAGAGAAGATATAGCCCTGATGTGTTTCTGAACTCGCCTGTAGAGACATGAAGGCTGAGCAGACCTCTAGGCTTGTATTGTGCACAGCTCATAACATTGCCATTTCAAGAAAAGAAAAAAGAAAAAAGAAAAAAGAAAAAAGAAAACAGAAAACAGAAAAAAGAAGAAAAGAGAAGAAAAAAGAAAAGAAAAGAAAAGAAAAGAAAAGAAAAGAAAAGAAAAGAAAAGAAAAGAAAAGAAAAGAAAAGAAAAGAAAAGAAAAGAAAAGAAAAGAAAAGAGAAAAGAAAAGAAAAGAAAAGAAAAGAAAAGAAAAGAAAAGAAAAGAAAAGAAAAGAAAAGAAGAAAAAGAAAAAACACTCCAGGGAAAAATTATTCTTAGCGCCCATGTCTGTGTGTGAAGTAAACTTTTGGAAGATGCTGTGGATGAAAATGAGGAGGTGCTGTAGTTATTCCTTGAGATATCAGGCAGCTGGGAAAACTCGCTTCCATGGACTTTGCTCCAACTACTTCCTAGGGCACCCATTAATTAGAGGTGCTCTTCTCTTCTCTTCTCTTCTCTTCTCTTCTCTTCTCTTCTCTTCTCTTCTCTTCTCTTCTCTTCTCTTCTCTTCTCTTCTCTTCTCTTCTCTTCTCTTCTCTTCTCTTCTCTTCTCTTCTCTTCTCTTCTCTTCTCTTCTCTTCTCTTCTCTTCTCTTCTCTTCTCTTCTCTTCTCTTCTCTNAAAACATTTTTTTTTTTTTTTTTTTTTTTTCCTGGGGTCTCCTAGAAGCCTTTCAAATCAGTTGATCTAAATTTACATTGTAACAACTGGTGTAGGACTTGCTCCAAACTTCTAGGCCATGACAGATGCTAAGGAGATAAACAGCTGTGGGTTGGGAGGAAATGGGTAATATGTCCAGACTGCTCTGTGTGTTTGTGGAAGGAGTTAGAGGAACAGTAGATAGAGGTTTCCTGTTAAGCTGGACAAGGGGGAAGCTGTGATGTTTCTCAGCTATGGCTGCGATTGGACTCAAGTTCAACAGCATTCTCAGTGTGGGTTTGCCGTTTCTCCACCGTCATGAGAAACTCAGGTTGTCTTAAAAGCCTTGAATACCACTAAAAGTCAAGGAGGCTTAAGCTCCCAAATCATTCAGATACTTCAAAATTGCTCTCCCCTGCCACACAGTTGCTTGCAGTCTGTGGGGTCCTGCAGTGGAAGAAGGGTTTGATAGTCTCCCTCTGCTGCAGATTGGGAAGCAGTGCCTGAACTGGCTTTGAGCTTTGAAATCAGAATATGCCAATGCATGTCCTTTTTGTTAACTACTTCTCCACTGATCAGCTTACAGGTTATGGCAAAAAGAGTTTGTGAGGAGCTAACAAATGCCTGCCTCCACGTGCATGCTAAACAGAGGGTGGTCCTGATTTTCAGAGGTGACTGGATGCCCAGAATTCAGATATGGAGCTTGAGACAGTGGTCTTATTTCTCCATGATCAGTGTTTTCCAGGCTGATCTGTTTTCTGAGAATCTAGTTTCATTGGTGTCTGAAGTTGGAGAGCCCCAAAACATTAGTTGTTTTTGTAAAAATCTTTTGTTGATGGACAAATGTTAAAATAATTGGTAGGCATACTGGAGTGAGTGGAAGAGTTTAGAGAAATTCACACAGTATTTGAATGCTGGTTAAACCATATTAGATTATTCTGTTTTATACCTCAGCCAGAAATGAAGGCCTTGATGGAAGAATTTCTGTGGTCTGAGTTAGATAGGTTTCTCTTGTTCATAATGGTCAATTTTGGGCTACATATGACAATTCAGTCTAGACTGGTGCTATTGGAGACCATTTAATTCAACAACTATTATTTTGAAAGCCTGTTCCCTTGAAGCTCTGCCAGCAACATGTTGGCTTGGATGCTTTGTTGAACTATCCATGTTAAGAAAACGGTTGCATTTTGATGTAAGATAGTGATACTCAGCATGGTGATTGTGACTGTTTGAAGATTGTGATCTTGACTGTGTTTCCAGTGAGTTTCAAATGTCAGATTACTCGTTCAAGAGCGCAGTAAAATAATTGTAAAACACCCCTTTACATTCACCAGCCTTAAGCATTGCTGAAGATTTGTTCAGAGTTTGAGGATGCTGTACCTGAGTGGATTGCCATATTGGCCTTTTTCCTCTGGAGGCATGATGATACCTGCACCAGAGACCCAACTAAACCTCAGCTTGGAGTTCCCTTCTGCAGCACGGTTCCTTTCTGGTTTTGGAGATACCCTTCAAGACAGGAATCGGGACTCCTAAATTCCATAATTTCAAATCACAGCTGAGGTAGCTTGCAGAGCAGAGCTAGGAAGTTCAGCTAGGATGCTGTTCCTGATGTAATATCTTTGACGTATAGAAAATTCTTTAGCCTGAACTTCTGTCATATCTTTCCCCACATCTTTCTGAGAAATTGGGATTTTTTTAGTAATCTCTCCTTCTTTTTGATTCAGTTGTTACAGAAAGCTAATGAAATCTAGTTTTTTGTCTTAGCATTATGTTCAAAGACCCAAGGAAACAGTATACAACTTTGCAATTGTTGGATGCCTCACAGAAGAGGCATCCAACACCAGGGATAACTTCTCATAGCACTAATATGGTTAAGGCTGGATTCTGTTCAGGGAGGGGAAGGAGGGCTTGGTTTTCCTGAGGTAAAAGCAAGGAAACAGCAGGCCTGAAAATGGCCAAGGAAGTGAGGAAGACAAGAAATCTTTTTGAAATGTGGACTGAACTGAGTTTTCCGATTTTCAGAATAATCTAGATCTCTGAGTTTTTGAGAGTGTCCCAGCATCATTTGCAGTTTCTTGCCATTTCAGCACAGAGGACTGATTGCCTGAGGCGCACTCCAGGTCCTTGTAGCAAAGTGTTGGCTGCAATACACAGTGGGAAAGAATTCGTTTTGTCCTGACATTTTCCCCTCAGGAGCTATCTGGTGTGTCCACATTCAGAGGATTTCTTTAGAATTTGCATAGAACACTTTATGCCTCTTCCCCAGAAGATGTAAATTAGGATTTCCTTTCACTGCACTTTTGAGCATACTGTAATCAGGTAAACAGCAGTTTACATTGCAAAACCTTCTGGCAGTATTTCTACAACCCCAAAAGAAAAAAATTCAATAGCCTCGAATGGATACTTCTAGAAAAATAATGGAGCATTCAGGATTAACAGATCTAAAGCAGGCTACCTCAGGATTACCTTCTTTGCACAGTCCTGAGAGAGATCATCTACTTTATCACTCATGTGATCAAGCAATGTCTACATTTGATCTGCTTTAGTCTAAAATAAACTTTCAGTATCTGTGGGTTTTTTTTCCCATCTAGTGAAGGGGCCATGGAGGAGACTGCTCTGCAATTTGTTTTCTGAGTAGGCAAGATGGTGGAATTGTCATAAAGTATTCACTTTCAAGTGCTGAAATGGCTAGGTTCCTCTCCATTCCATCCTCTGACCTCTTCTCGAAAGAGGAGACTGACAGTGCACAGCCTTGGCACAGCACCCATAGGCACCTCCCACAAACCTAAACACAGCTGCTTGGTCTAATTTTAGATCTACTGACCCTTTGACAGCTGGGGAACTATGGACACTTGTGTAAAATAGCGCTCAAGACATCATCATGGTAGCTAAACAGTCCCTGGAAAAAGTCCCCATGTCTGTCTCGCTGACATGGGTGGATTGGAGAGGGCCTGATCCTGAGCCAGGGTTGCTCTGTGCCACTCTAGGGACAAAATTAAAGATGTGTAAGCAGCTCACTGAGCTGGTGTATGAAAAGAGGAAGGTTTGCAAGGGCTAACTTTGTATTCAGGACAAGGCAAATGTAGGTGCTCTGAAGCAATATACAGAACGGTTCATCTCCCTGCCTATCCCTGTGCCCCACCATGCACCACGCTGGTTGTATGACAAGCCTAGGAGCTGTGTCCTCCTATTCCTACTGCAGACCCAAGGACACTTCATTGCTCCCAAGTGGTAACTTTCTTCTGCAGAGTAATGACTGCTGTCTTCAGCTGGTACAGGTCTGACCAATATTCTCCATACATGACCAATATTCTCCATACATGACCAAGGTTTTCTCTTGGTCAGGCAGGCTTAAAATTCCCCGTCTAGCTACAGTTCACATCATTTGTACGTAACTGATCACCTTAAGTGTGTAGGTGTGCTTTACTCTTATTTCTGCATTTATTAAGCTCTTTGCTTTGTCTAGGGTTCCCCACAGTAACCCATGGGTTTGCAGCAGGGTAAGGACAACTTCCAGCCATGACAGCATGGCTTCATGCAAGAACCTGCCTGTCTCTCCCATCTGTGAGGAGCTTCTTTGGTCTCCCTGTTAAATCTCAGTGTAGTCGCTCCTCTTCTCCAAAACACTAATCTTTGCAGGTGCGCACTCTTTTCACGTTCTGCCATGAAAAGGCTGCCACATGTGACTGCCATTAGCTAGAATTTTGTTGCATTAGTTGAGGACAGGTTAACACCCATGATTTGCAGCAAAGCATGCTTTGTGGAAGGAGGATCTCATAAACGTTAGATTATTGTATGTCTGAGACTCTGCTTCTCTTGGGTAACTGTTGATGTGTGAGGAAGAGCATAAGCCACAGTATTTTTGTCTGTAGCATTTCTGGAGTAGGCAGCTTCACAGCTGTAAGCTTGTAAGCACATGTATCCACACAGATATACTCATGTGAGCCGGGAATGTTTTCATATATGGTAGTGTTTTTACCTCATTGTTGCATATTGCTACTTGAGGTTACTTTGTTTTTTAAAAATTTATTGCTATATGCCCTTTTGCTACTTCCTCATCCTTTAATGCCCACATTAAAAAAATCTGATGGAAGCATAAGAGACAGAGGATGAGAAGCTCTGTTCTTGCCATCGTTTGTCAGCAAACCTTTCCCTCTAGTTTGAAAATCTTCCCAGCTTACTTCTCAAAACAGAAAAGTGTCAATAAAGCCTGTTACTGGCAAGTCTGCAGAAGTTCCCTTAGCTTCTCCATCGTGCAGTCAGTAAAAGATGCAGAGCACTTCGTATAGAGGAAGCATGGGTTACACATACATGTGGAACTTGAGAAATAGGTTTAGCATGGCCTTTCTTGATAATGCTCTTTCTCTCGCCTTCAAAACTTAGTTTTACTGATAATTCAGATCATGAACATCAAGCAGCCAGGTAGTTAACAGTCCTTTGAAAAAATAACTTGAATCCAGTACAAAATGTACCAGTGAGTAGCACAACAAAGACAATAAATATGAACCAGATCAGCCCCTTGGCTTGGTTACAGATCGTTTCCTGCTGAAACAAAAATTCAGAAAGATACATAAAAAGCACCTAGCTTCAAGTGTGTAAGTAGATTTCAGGGGTATTACCTGAATCTGTCTTTAACCTGTCCATCTTTACTGGTACATTAGAGAATTCCCATGGGTAACTAACAGGAGGTTACTGGGAGTCTTCACCATGGAGCAAGAGCCACTTTTTGTACCTAGAGAGGACATACTTTGTTGGTTGTTTAGTTCACTTGTTTGCATTCCCTATGTTTTGATCTCATTGCAGCCCCCAGAAAACCTTGTCGACGTGTTTTGCAGTGCAGTGAACACAGCTCCCTGCTCCTTGCAGGTGAAGCTGAGCCGTGCACAC
The DNA here is from genome assembly GCA_013389905.1 of Sula dactylatra. NCBI lineage: Eukaryota > Metazoa > Chordata > Aves > Suliformes > Sulidae > Sula > Sula dactylatra. Next base: position 36,166 of record WEKW01011910.1, on the reverse strand, counting down.
CAGCAGACGCAGGCAGCAGGTCTGGCATGCTGGGCACCTCCCTGCGGGCAGCAGCGGGGCGCCCAGCAGTGGGAGGAAGTGGCAGTCGTGGGCGATGACATGGGTGGAGCTCCTCACACCCCTTGTCCCTTGGGAGATAGCTTATCTGGGGACGCCTGTGTTTCTGGAATAATGTGCATTTGATTGAAAGCCAAAATTAGAGAGGGGAAGATATTGACTGCCAAGGGCTGATTGGCACTTGGAGTCAAAGGAGGGGCAGCACAGACCCCTCAGGGAGGATCTCCTTATCCGTCTGCACCAGTCTGCTCTACTTGCAGGTGTGCCCCAGCAGTTCCTGCTACTGCTCTTCTTTCTGTTATTTTTGTTTCCCTTTAAAAAGCCAGCTGAGAGCCTGTCATTAGGAAGCCTTCAGTTTTATCTGTTGCCCCCTCTTTGCCATGTTGCAGCCTGTGGTAAAGACTTCAGCTCTCTCGAGCAGAATGATAAGGTGCCAGCACCACGTCGCTGGGCTGCCTTGCCGGCCTCAGATGTTCGCCTCCCATCGTGCTAATGGTCTCTGCCCAATGAATGCTAGGTCCTGTTTTAACTGAAGCCCTGCATAACAGTTTGTGCAACATGGGCTGCATACAGCCCCTTTTATTTATTGATGTGTTTCCTTTTGTCCACAGCAATTAAGTTGCTTTGTAGGCTCTAACTTCTTATGCAATTCTGAGCTGCCTCTAACTTTTCAGCATTTTACACAAGCAAACACTGCGAATGCTTGATTAGCCGGGCAATGCAGTGCTACATGTAGAAAGGAGAGGGCAAACCAGTAATTTTTAAGAGCACTTGGAGGCATCCAAGTTATTTAGCTTTTCTATAGCTAAATAACTAGTTAATTTGAATCAGTCCCACCTATGTTGTGTTGTGTCTTCTGAATTTTACTGAAGAAGGGCTGAGGCCGTTGCATAACTAATTATGGTTGCTCTGCACAGACCTTTTGTTGGCGTTTTTTACACCTACATGATTCTTCATATCACTTCAGAAGCTCATAAGGGAAAGATACTCTTCATGGAAACATAATTTAAGTTAAAGAATTGGTTTTTGTTGTTGTCAGGCCTAGCCAGTGAATACTGATCCTTAAATATTTTGTGGACAAACAACTTGCTTGTGTGCCTTACATTTCTGAGAATGGCATCCTCCACCTGCAGTGCTCATATGTGGTGAGAACAGAGCTGATGCTACAGTAAATGACCAGATGTAGAAAGAAAAGTGGGAAGTTTTCGATTTCAGGTCATAGCCAAGTGCTAGAATGTGGGGCACTGTAACAAAACAGAATAGCTGTTATGTCTTATATCAGAAATAACAGGTGGAATTGCTGGCAATATTCTGTTTTCTGGTTTTTGCACCTATGTAAACAGGAAGAGATCCTGGCTACTTTTGTTGACACATGTTGGCGTGCTGAGGTGATTTATTTTGGCCTGATAGGCTTTTTTCATCTTATTCTGACTTTTTAGCAACATCTTCATTAATTTGTTAGAAAGGATGGTGTTAAAGGTTGTCTCCTCCTCACCATAACAGTGCTAATCCACTGTTCAAATCAGCCAGGTATTGTTACAGCTACATCTGTCTGCTGCTTGGATAGTTATGGAGCCTTCATGAAAAATTCTTGTTGGACTTTAAAGCTACCATTCAAACATCAGCTGACATCAAGAAAATCCTTCTGACTTGTCTTGGAATAACCATTCAAACAAAAAATTACGTGCACCTAAATTATTTGAAGCAACTTGAAGAGAGGTCTTTGCTGCTGGCTACAAAGTACGAGCAAGACATTGCATGGAACAAAAATCAGATTATCATGGTTCTTTTCAACGAAAGGCTAAAGGATAACTTCTTAAAGTCAGGTATATGCCACAAGATGCAATTAAGAACCTACTGGGATAGAAGTAGGTAAAGATGCTCAAATCCCGTTAAAAATCAAAGGGGGTTAGGGGACTGTAATATTAAAATGCCCCAGAAGCTTCAGTGTAATTTATCTTTCTCTGTTACTCTCTAAATACTCTACTCCTTGATAGCCGGGTGTTATGCTTTTCTCGTCTTTAAAAATCCCACTGCAGAAGAATGAGACTTGGGAGGTGAATACCTCCTTCCAAATGGGATTTTGTCCCAGGTATTTAAACCTGTGCTGGTGCCAAGGTCTCACAAAACTGAAAGGATTTTACATCTGGGAGGGAGTCCCATAGCTATAAGAGAAGGTAAATAGGCAATGGATTGAAAACAAATTACTAATTCTTCACATGTCTTTTTTTCCAGCTGCCTATTCCTGTCTTTTAAAAGCCACCCTCCATGTCCTGTTTCCCAGGATGTCCATTTGGTTTCTCCTTTCTGCCCACTACTGACTCTCACTTATTGCAGAATGCCTCCTCTCCCTCTCCACATTGCTCAGCGCTTTCCAGGGAAGGGTGACTCTGTCACCTCACCCTCCATCCTGCCTTCCCGACTATCCCAGCCTGAGTCTCATGCTGAGCCAGCTACACTGCTCTTCAGTGATAAATCATATAATCACCCCTTTCCCCTTTGACATGGCAATTCTCTTTTTTCCAAAGACTTGCATAAACCACATTTAACAGCAGAATGCAGAACAGTCTTGTAACAGAAATTTCAAATGCTCTTCAGAAAATCCTGAGGGAAGCCCCTAGTAAACATCAGAAAGCACAAGAGACCCACCCAGTGCCCTGCTTTTGGGTAACTTTTCCACTCTCTGGGTAGGTAGAAAGGGAGCAGGGGAGAGCTGTCGGTTCAGTGACACTGGTGGACTCCACACTTCTTGCACAAAAAAACTCCCCTGGATTGCAATAATGTATACAAAGAGAGTAAAATACAGAGCCTTTTAATGTCATCTCCAATCAAATTGAATTATTAATGAGTAATGTCTTAATGGTGTTAGATGAGCCAATGAGAAATTGTTACTATGAATTATTGTAGAGCTAATTAATGTCTGCATGTATGTGTACACAGACATGGATGTGCACAGAAATTATGTCTACAAAGACTGTATCGAGTAACTGTTTGAGAAACCTGTACAAATGCTGAGCATGTTCTTGATAGTAGTGCATCTGAAAAGTCTGGTTTCCAGGTATTTGTCACATCATCAGTACTCCAAGAGCAATTTTCCCCACTATAGTAAGGGAGAGACAGGAACCTCTCTCACAAAAGAAATGGAAAACACTGTTGATTTTTATTTTCAGTCTAAGTCTCCAGAAAAAAAACTGTATAGCCTGCCTTCCCATTTCTCATTCAGGTTTAATAAAAATCCTTAGTATTTCAACTGGAGCGATTTCTCTCTCCTGTTGTGTCTTCTACATCAGTGGTGCTTTTTTCACTAGTTTTCATTTGGAAAACAGGTTTGCAAATGTGCTAAGTTTGAGCATGGAGAGATTTTGTTTGTTAATTAGACCTATAAAATCTCCGTGAGGACTCAGGACGAGGCAGGTGGCCTAACCATCCATCAGCTCTCACTGGCAAAGTGAGCTCCACACCTGCACCGAGCCTCTGCTGAGAGCTGCACTGCCGAATGGATGTGCTTGTAAGGGCATCCTGGATGCTCGGCCTTGTCTGCGTGGGGATGTTCATTGAGCAACACAGCTACGGCAGTCCAGGGGCATAGCTGTGGAGAGTTTTAGTGAAGACTGTCTGCATTAATATCCCTATCATTGCTTATGTCAAGTAATGAACTCCATCACTACTTGTATCAGCGTGCCACATAGCATGTTAATTTGCACATGGCTACTCATAATATGCGGGGTATAGAGTGTTTGTGCAGCTACTTTTGAGTAGATATGTTGTGAGGACAAGCCTTAGAAATAAAAACAAAAAATATGCCAATATACGCAATAATATATATGTATAAAATTGAACTCCCTCTTCTTCCAACGCATAACACCAGCAGGCATGAGAAGAAAACAATGCAATTTCACTTTTTATAACTGCAGTGACTAGAAACAAGGACATATAAAGAAGAGATCTCTGGCACACAAATAGGGCATGTTGGCAAAAAATAAATCCTAAAAGAAAGCCTGCCCTGTAGGGGCCCGTGGTTTCCCTGGAGGTGGGAGAAGGCTGTGTTAGGTGCTCTGTGCCTGTTGATTCTTCTGAGACACTTCAACAAAAGTTTCTCTTGACTTCAGCAGGAGTTAACCTGTGAGCAAGGGGAATACCCAAGAGAGGTTATGCATTTAGAAAACATGATAAAACTTGTTGGATGCTTTGGAAGAAAAGGGCATTTTTACAAATGGGAATTGTTCTGGGCAGCTCAGGATTCCCCTGCCAACTGTCCTGCTGCTGTTCCTGCTTCATCCTGAACTCCTTGTGTTGCTTCTGTGATGATAGTTCTGTCTTTCTCCTAGGTATTTCTCTTATAGCAATAATGCCATCTTCTTTTACATTTACTGCTAGCAGTACCACAAACCAGCATCCTGTTTGCCTTCTTTATTGCAGCTGCATACGGGGCAGAAGGCTTTAGGGACTTTCATGCAATAATTCCTAAATCTTTTTCCCGTAAGTATACTGCAAACTCAGCTCACTACAGAGCATTTCCATCTAGTTCCTACTTCTGTTATTTTTGTTTGTGTCATTTCGCTTCTCAGTAACATCCATTTGTCTGCATACACTACCAAAGTGTTTAAGTAGTCTGATCTTTTTGCTTCATTTACATATATTTTGTTTTAACTTAACATAAACCTACTTCAAAAGCCACCTTCTCCAAATTCCTGGCAGCCAAGGAGCCTGTAATTGTTTTCTATAAATATATACACATTTAAATTATTATTCTTATAATTAAGAGAAAAAAAATGGGGTGTGAATTACAGAAAATCTGTCATATGCTCAAGCCAAATAGTTCTATTGCTTCCATGCACCATGGTGAAAACAGCATAATGGGCTTGTAGTCCACTAAATTTGCAGAATAGTGTAGATCACTTTTGTTTAGCCAGTCACACCAGCTTTGTAAATCAATGTTTGGTCATTGATTTTTTTTTTTCCATATCTCTAAATTATTCCCCTTTTTAGGGCATACATTTTAAAGGAAAAACTGATATTTATGATGCGCACTCATTCTGCTTGCGTATGATTTCTATTAAAAATGCAATATTTGAAAAATCATTAAAATGCCTAGATTGGTAGACTTTATAAAAGGTGTCCAGTCAAGCAGTGTTCAGAAATGTGAACACCTTTATGCTCAACATGTTTCCCACTAGGATTTTGAGTCAGATACTCTTGTCAGTCACATCCATGCAGTCCTCCTGGGACACCTAGGAGGCTGCATGGTGTAGTAGTGAAGAGTTTGTCAAACCTTTCAATTTCAAATGAATGCCAAGGTCTTTCATCTCTTGAGGTAATTATTGCTCATAGTTTAATTATGTCACTCCTACACCACCACTTATGAATAAGGCTACCAAGAAACTACTGTTCCACAAAAGGAAAAGACCTGATCTTTACTGGGTGAAACAGACCTCTTGTGTACTCAGCTAGCCACTAAAGTAATTGCTCTCCTTTTTGGGGTGGGGTGGGATGGGGTGAAGGAAGAGGTTTTTTACTGAAAGGAAGGTAAGATTTGGGGCAATGAAATGGTCTTTTTCAGCCTAATGAACTACTTTTTCACCAAAATCATCACATTAGAAAAGAGGGAAATAACTGTAAAGATGATTTATTCTACACAAAATGTCATACAGTTCTGTGGAGAGAAAAGGAATGAATACTGGCATTAACTGATCTGAATCTTGGCCCTTTCCCTTAACATTTAGCTTTGCTGTGTTCATATCAGATTAAATTTACCAACCTACATGTTATCACATGTAGTGAGGCTATGCCAAATTTACACCTGAATTATTCTTCCAGCTGCAAGTGATTGTCACGTATGGGGTACTAACACAAAGGACATACCCAATAAAGTCAAAACAGTCCTCCCACCCACCTTTGCTGATTTAACTGTTTTTTAATAGGAGTTCGTGGCTGTTGAGCTCCTCTCCTCTTAGTCAGCAATCCTAATCCTTCTGTCCTAAAACCACAATCATAATTACTATAATTTCCTGTGATGTTAGTTTTTGCTCTTGAATTCTTCCTTCCATCCTTCCCCACCCTGGTTTCTCTATCAGTGTCTGTACTCTGCTTTTGCATTGTCCTTGCTTACCCCATAGAACTTCAAAGCAAATATTTGGATTCAGTACAACCCTCGGGTTCTTCCTGCCAGGTGGAAAATGTTGCATTTTCAGTTCATTTTCATCCATTGACTTTGATGAATTACTTACTTTCACAATTTTTTTGGATAAATCCATGTGAAGTGGATTCATTTTAAATTTAATTCCAATTAACCTGAACTGTCAAAATGAATGTTACAAATGCAAAAATCTCAAAGTGACCTAGGAACAGACTTGTAATGTTGTTTGGGTTCCCAGCTCCCTGGATCCTTGTATTTGTCTTACTGATACTTACTGTTCATTGCTCCGTGTGTTACAAACTCATCACATTGCCCATAGAAATGTAGTCATGTTTGTAGCTTCTGTTATTTAGGTATATTGTACATACTGTTTAGAAGTTATCTGTCTCCTTTGATGTGATTGTTTCTTTGCCACCATATTTATTCTGTGACAAAACTGAGTGGCATCCTGTATTGTTTTTTTCAGCTGGTAATATTAAAATAGAGACTCAGAGTGATGAAGAGAATGGGCGTGCCTGTGAAATGAATGGGGAAGAATGTGCGGAGGATTTACGAATGCTTGATACCTCGGGAGAGAAAATGAATGGCTCACACAATGGCCCAGGCAGCAAGGCTATGTCAGGAGTTGGAGGCATTCGACTTCCTAACGGAAAGCTAAAATGTGATATCTGTGGGATAATTTGCATCGGTCCCAATGTGCTCATGGTTCACAAACGAAGCCACACTGGTAAGGCCTGCCATAGTTTTTCCTTTAGTTTACAAGAATCAGTCTCATATTAGGAACTAAGACTTATTTTCTGTATCATGCACATGTTTCCTCTTGTAAGATAATGCAGCATCGGTGGGCATTTGGAACTCAGTTACTTTGTTACGCCATTTCAGACAGCACAAGAATTGAGAGTTCTTCTTAATGGAAGTACATCTACTGGGCTAGAAATTGTGCAGTTTGTTTGGTTTGAAGCTACATGAAAAATTCAAATTTAAAAAAAAAGGTAAAGAAGTCTTGTCTAATTTCTAAGAAATTTCTAATAGTTACTGAAGAAAACCCATTTGTGGCTAACTCTAAAATCGACCTAGTTCTAATGTTTCCAACAGTGCAACAAAGCTCATTATGGATCAGTGATTATGAAAGTGATTGGCAAAATAAATGTTAGGGAACTGTACCAGCAGTCTTAGTAGAAAAGGGGTTAATTTTATGTCAGATGTTTCATGAATTAGAAACAAGTGTTGTCACTGTTCAAATCTGGACTAAAGGATTTCCACTGGGACGCTAAAATAGACATGTAAAGATGTTGTGCTCCATAGGAATGGCTTTTCATTACATAGTGCTGTGAATCTTCTTGCCTCAATTTTCTAATTCTAAATAGTCTTAAAGAGAATTGAAGAGGCTGAAACAAATGAAGAAGTAAAGATCAGGGTGAGTCTTATATTACCTGTTATAAGCTGTCTAAAAATTAGTCTTCCAATCTAAACTCTAAGGTCATCCATAGTCAAAGGAGAAGAACTGAACTGTACTGTTGTGCTACAGAAGTTACTTTGAAAATAAATAAATACAAGTTTTGGCATTTTTGCACGAATATTCAAATGAGGAGGAATTTTAAATAATTTTAAGGTAAGAATGACCTGCCTGATGGTTAGATTCCACTGAAATAGTTGTTGTAGTGAACATATAGATACTTTCTCCCTCTGCATCCCTCCAGTCATGCTTAAATGATTTCCCTGGAATTACTAAGGCATGAGATTAGCAAAGTGTTTTCAGAGTTTAATGGAGAGGATCCATGAAAAGACCCTGACTGTGGTCCATCTCACCCAGTGCTAATGTCTGTCATTGTAACTGTGGCTGTTCAAGCTCTGCAAGGGTATGATCTGTTAGTGTAACGTGGGTTATCCACACTCAGAAGCAGTGCTGGTGATAGTTAGCAACGCTGTTACATTGCATCTTCAAAGTACTCTTCAACTCAGTATGATAAATCCCTCTGTCAGAGAAGAGCAGATAATTATCTTTATTGGAAAAGCCACAAATAATTCTCATAAGAGAGGCTGCAGCCTACTTCCTAGATATAATAAAGTGCTTATTGATTGATTGTTTCCTTTTTTTTTAATTGAATGTTAATGTGATCCTTTAAAAGTTGATAAAATGTATAAGCCAAATTGGACATGAGGCCTTTTAAACAGACCCATGGGCTTGAAGAGGATGCTGTAGTAGTTGAAATAAAATGCTGCAAGTTAAAATGCATTTAGAGGTAGAAGTCTTTGTGCTTGTTTAAGAAGGCTGCTCTTTTACTAAAAGTACGTTGTTGCTGCTTCGGAGGAGGTGTTTCGGGTTGCTGAGGGTCAGAGGCCGTGTTTGCACCAGGGCTGAATGGCCTGTGTGGGGACACACCTGATTTTAGGGAGGTAGTGGGCAGAGCTGCCTTTGTTCCTAGTGCACTGGTTGGTGCCGGGCAGGCTGAGTCTCCAGAGCATGAGCTGGGCTGCCTGTTCCCTGTGGCAGCATCCCGGGGGCCACCTCACTGGTTCCTCTGGCACAGACCTCCAGCTTCCCCAAGTCCCCACCTGGCAGAGGGACTCATGTGCCTGCCAGCGGTGCTCAGGGCACTACCATGCAAAGGCTGTCACTCCAAGGCTTCTCTCTTTGCAGAGCCCTCCCCTTGCCAACGGGACCCTCTTTTTAATCAGAGAACATAGTTACAACCTACAGTGGAAGCACCCCACAAGCTACATTTTGCTCAGCAGGACTCCCTTCTTTACACTTAATAAAAATAAGGGTGTGAAGTTGCACCCCTGAGTCCTTCCATGGAAAGAAAGCCTTTGCTTTCCCTGCCACCTCGCCCTCAGCTCCTCTCCTGAGCAGCCTCTTCGGGTGAGCTCAAGGCTGGCAAGGGAGTGGAGGCTCGAGCTGGTAGTTTAAATTAAAGGGACGTCATGGGGAAACAGTGGTGACTGCTTTTCCTTTCAGCTGCGCTGTGAAAATTAAAGTAGAGATGGGATATACTATTACAGACATTTAACTGACTACGCCAAAGCCCATTTCAATACATGCCCAGTGAAGGAATAAGACTCGCAAATGAATTACTTTGCTGCTAATTCATGTAAAACCTGCATATGCAGTGAGGTTTCCTTAAATAAATATTTGATAAGTGAGCAAAACTCTAGCACACTGAAGTGCCAAAATAAAATGACTGCCTGACCTGATAAAAGGCATAATTACTTTTAATGAATACACCTGCCAAATGCAGATATGCAGAGCAGCACCTGATATTTCTGCCCCCTCCTGTCTGCAAGCAGCTGTACAGCACTGACTGCTTCCTAGTACCTTACCTGTTGCTCCCATCTGCGGAGCAAATCCCACTCACAGATGCCTAACTCCCCTCACTCTCCTTCCCCAAGGCTTTCAGTACATTGATTTTCTCCAGCTTGCTGCTGTCTTGCTTGGTGTTTAGGAAAAAGGAGATCTAGAAAGGAGAGAGAAACCCCCTCTTGCTTTCTGGTGCTGAGACCTCAGGGTATAGGATCAGGCTTCACTTGCTCAGTGTGCACATATGTGTGTGCCTCTGTGCGTATGTATATATGTGCATATATATGTGTGTGTGCATAGGTATGTATATTCCCTCCTTATATGTATGCTCCTTTAACTTAAGTCACCAGTTAGTTCACTTATGTCTTGTTAGCTGGGTCTGAATGTCTCAAATTTATTTATAGAAGTAATGCCCACTGAAGAACGAGCATTAAAAAAAAAAAAGAGAGAGCTATGCATGTCTCTGAGTATTAGGTCATTTTGTCATTATATTGTTTAAGAAATGAGAAAGACTTCAATTAAGATGATAAATATTCTTTGTTGAATAAGTAGTCCAGCACCCATGCTCCCACTAAGGCCTGCAAATCACTGCAATGCTGGTTGATTCAATTCAGGGTCCCATTGCAGTTTTTGCCCCTGAGCCCGTATTTGTCCATAGCTACACACTGTGCGGTGAAATCCGCCCAGGATAGACATGTGCTGTTCAGAAGTGGCAAGAAAATAATACACAAAGCTGACTGTTTAAACAGAAGATGGGTTATGTATTTCTTCTTTCCATCCTGTCCCTTCCCCATTTTGGGGGGATAGTGCCACTCCCAGCAACCTTCCATCAGCGACTGTCTCCATCCCAGCAGGGCTGGGAGCTTTGTCGGGCTCACAAAGCAGGCATCCCCACACAGGTAGCTGCAGCGTGGATGACCAAGGGCCAGTCAAGCTACACATAGTTTCAGGGTCTTTCAGTGGTGGTGTGTTTTCCCTTGTACAGCAACACTGAGTGCAGGTTCCCTTACATTTGATCCCACCGTAAGTTTTGTAGCAATATTTGGTATGCAGCAGTCTCATTTGAAATGCTCCATCTGTCTGTCTTCTCCACCCAGTGCAAAATTTCATCCTTTAATTGTAAGAGCTGTGGGCTGGAGATACATTTCATTCTTACTTTGCTCTACATTTCATTCCTGGAGTACTTTTACAATCCTCGTTTTCTCCTCTTACGCTCTTCTGAGTAAAAATAACAGAAATGAATGCTAGAAAAGCTGTTTAGTAAGAATTAACCATTTCTTCTAATTTGTGTCCCCCATGACAAACTGACTTCTTCATTACTGTTTCAGTCCATTTCTGAAAAATACCTTCCACGCTGAGTAACTACCCCAAAGATTAAGAGGTAAAGCAGACAGACTCTTACCCGTTTTCTTTTTCACCTAACAACTGCTGTGCATGGCTTATGAAGTACATTGCAAAATCCTCTTAGGCTAATGCTGGCATTTTTGTGGGCCACCCCAGTTGAACCAGTTGCAGATATAGTTTAGATGAATACAGTTACCTGATGGACAAAGAAAGTGAGCTCGTTTGGCTTTACAGGGACTATGCTGACCTGCTTGAAGCTCTTTGACCAATGGAAATATCTTGCCATAAAGAGGATTTGTTTTACTGTTTGCTGAATGCTAAATCTGCCAGCCCTGATGGTAGATTTTGGAGATTTTTGGGTTGGGACTGTCCTGCTGTCTAACTGATTTTCAGCTGTTCTACTGCATTACCCAAAAGTCAAAAATTATTATGCTGCACATATATGCACACGTATGGACATACAAGTTGGTCCTAGACGTGCAAAAGAATATACAATGGTTAAGTAAGAGAGAATAAAGAAATTAACTTGTATGTTTTTCTTTATATTTTAACTTCAGCACTGAAATTTTAAATTCAATATTATTGCTATATAAAGAAAATCAAAACTAAGAACAGGTCCCCTCTGGGCTGTTTCTAATATTGTCAATGCATTATAATTACTATAGCAGTAATTATACTATACATTTATGCCTAAAAGTAACAGAATTCAGCAAATGAGCTTCAAAGGCTGGTTTGACTTAGTCGAGGGCTATGCAGAAATGAGCATGCAGGAGTGGCTCCTGTTGATGGAGTCCTCTCATGTATAAATGTTCCTTTACTCCTATCTGGTACAACTGGAAACATATTTTATTACCCACTGGCTTAAGAAAAAGCCTCATTTATTTTAAATTTTAAAAAATAGCTAAGCAAATAAATGAGCATATTGATTTTAAACAGCACAAAACCCAAACAACAGCCATGTTAATTTTTGCAAAGGCTAGTTGATTCTTTTCCTTGATAACAGGCACCAGTTTAGACAAGCCAGCGCTGTGTCTCTTCAAGTTTTATCCTGTGTCTGTCCAAAGTGTAGACCCGCAGAGCCCATTTGTGCTGCTCCTCCGTTCACGCCTTACCTGGAGAAGGGTTGGGACTTTGGCATGGAAGTACAGGGCTTCCTTTGCACTGTCTTAACTTACGTGATTTCAGTCTCTCTCTTTCTCTCTCTTTCTCTGTCTCTTTCCTGATTTGGCTGCTTAGGGACAGACAGGTAATGGAGAAGAAATTGAAAGGGAAAATACAGGGAAAATGTAAATGAAAAGAAGTTATTATAACTGTTATAATGAAGTGCCTTTCATTTAAATATAAGAATGTAACGCTGAAATGAACTTGTGATCCTGAAATGCATTTTTAATGAGTTTCCTTTTTATTTTGCTGCTTCAGTGGCATATTTTAAAGACCCTTTGAAAAAAGCCACATTAAAAACCCCACCAAATGCCACAACATGCAAAATTGGATATTGGTTTATTCCAAAACTGCTGATCAGGAAGAGTGGCTCTTCAACACAAAATGTTGCAGTCACTTTATTTAAATGAGTTTGAATTTGCATTGTGATGTGCCATTCTGATTTAGAAAAAAAAATTAGATTTTCAGATCAAATTGACCCAGCCAGTGAAGCATTAAGAAACTGGCAGGTTTAGTCTGAAAGCCTCATGTTATATCAAACCTGCAGCCGGTGGAAGTCACAGAGCAGCAGTGAGAAAACAACTTTCTCACTGAAATCTTTCTCTTGTTACCACGTAAGATTTTTTTGTTCTCACTTATTTTCTCCTTCTCCCCGTAGGAGAACGCCCTTTCCAGTGCAATCAGTGTGGAGCCTCTTTTACACAGAAGGGCAACCTTCTGCGCCACATAAAGTTGCACTCAGGTGAAAAGCCCTTCAAGTGTCACCTGTGTAACTACGCCTGCCGTCGCAGGGATGCCCTCACGGGACACCTGAGGACTCACTCGGGTAAGTGAAGGTGCGGGACTGTCCAGGGACGTTCATCAGCACACCCGTTGAGGAGATGGGGGCGTTCACAGCCACTGAACCTGAGAGGTCTTCTCACCCTGGGGAGGCGAGTAGCCCCATGTTGGGGTTAACCAAGCTGTGAGCCAGCCGCAGTGTTTTAGCAGCAAAGAAATTACTAAACTCATCTCATGCTTGTGATCCTTTGCCAGAAGAACTGGGTTTTTTCCCATACTTCTTGGCTGATCAAAAGTTTCTGTATTAGGGGTTCATCTTACAAGCCTCATGTGAGTAATCCGTTTCATGGAATTACGAACTTGAATTAAAGCTGATGAATGTTTTAGGGTTTGGATGGCACTTATCTGCTTATAGAGATAACATAAAGTCTAAACACAGAAGGTTTTAAGTCATGAAGTCTCAAAAACCTCCAGTCTGGTAGTCATTCTCGACTACCAGGAGTGTATACCACCTACAGCATTTAGCAGCAGTTATTTGTTGCACCTTGTTATTACAAGTACTTTGAAAGAGAAAGAGTGGGGAGGAGAGAGGGTGGGAGAGAGAAAGATAATAATCTTCCAAAAGAGAGGACTCTGGTAGAGTTTTTCAGTGGTTTGTCTCAACTGTAACATGGAGATCTGAATAAATATTTTTGAATAGCTGCGCTTTTCCATCACCACAAACATCTCATTGTTTGACAGAAGGCATAGTCACATACCTTCTGTGAAGCAAAACCAATTTAGCACCTTCAAAGTGCCTTTAAAAGCAGAGTGTTGTCTCATCCAGTTTCCCAAGCTAAGCTGGAAATGCATATTGTTATTTGGATAGGAGAACTCCAAAACATGTTGCTGGAAGTGACACTGGTAACTTGCAAAAGTTGGCTTTGGGACCAAGTTCTGTGTAGCAGAAGGGGAGGTCTCAAAGTAACATTTTTGTGTTGCACAAAACTAAGGGAATTTTTCTCTAGCACACACGTTAAATAATAAGATCCCCAGTGTTCGTCCCAGATGTCCAAAATAATTTCCACTTCTTCTATTGGGTCCTGGCCCTATTCAGGAAAGCACATCTTTAAAATACTATTTTGCCTCCCTCTCCATTACTGTTACTGATTTTCATGGCTGCACAATTTTAAACATAATTTTTCATATACTCATGAAATTACACCTAGACACTTTTGGCAAACTCTGAAGATTCCGTAGCCAAAGAGACAATGCATAAACTGTAGATTTTGATTAGTTCCTGCAATTGGCAAATTGACATCAATTCATTACAAAACAAGTTGGATATCTGTTGTCTCCTTTTCACCTGAGAATTTGTAAATAAAATTCAAAAGTTAAGCTGTGTAACCATCTAAAATAGTGAAATGACATATAAGGTGACAGTCTTGTCATGCTAAGACAAAAAAACAGGTCCAGAGGTCCATAAAACCGTATTGTTACTGCAAAATGCCAGGAACTGCCTACATCTGGACAGAAAAAAATTTGTCAAGCCATTTCTCTTGAATTTCCAGAAGCAGAGGGCAAGAAAATATGTGAAATCTAACATTGTCCTAAAAGGATTGAATTAGTTCGGGTTACATCAGAACTGACATTTAGCCGTGGGCAGCTGTCTCTACCTACACCACCAGTTCCCCTGTTGGCAGTCTCTGTGGGAGCTAGGCACTAAAGCAACTATGCTCAGACCTTTGAAGGTGTCTTAGTTTCTAACTTGTGTAGATGCCGTTTTTGAATATTTAATGTCTCAGTCCTTATCTGATGTGAATCATCTGAAATCAGCTTGCAGCACCCACAGAATTGGCCTGTTGACGTAAAGATATACAACTAGTTTTCCATTAGGTTGTTTTTTCTTTTTCTTTTTTTTTTTTTTTAAATTGACAAAATCTTTCTTCAGTTCACCATAGCATAGGTTTATTTTTGGGGTGGGCTTTTTTTCCTGTTGTTCTTACCAGTATTAATAGGCTGTTGAATACCTCATCTGATTTTCTCAATTAATTGTGTTTTCTCCAGTTGGCAAACCCCATAAATGTGGATACTGTGGTCGCAGCTATAAGCAGCGCAGTTCTTTGGAAGAACATAAAGAACGCTGTCATAACTACCTGCAAACCATGAATATCTCAAGCAGCCTTTATTCAGGTAATAAACATGTCCGTTTGGGGATTAACGCTGTCCTATCATGTATGCAGAAAAAGGAGTGCAAAAGGAACAGTAGTACTGTTTGTGGCACCTTTTGCATTGGGGAAGAACATGCACAGCCCATACGTATGATATTGCATCTGGATCTATTCTGTATTTGATAAATATTTGGCTGTTGTCTTGTTTTGTTTAGTTCAAACAAAAAGCCAAAGTACAACTCTTGAAAGACCTGGAAAATTTCAGCTCACCATCTCAAGACAGTAGGACTACATCACCTCACCACCTTTCCTTTTTGCTTGGAGTCCTATATCCCAGTACTGTTGTGGATGTATTCTTAATACGGATTTAATACCAGTGTTCTAGGTAGGGCTGCAGAATCTTCTGCATTGCACATCTGCTGTTCCTAGGCACAGCTTAAGGGGCTTACTTGACCACTGGGACCAACTCATCTAACAAGTATGAGCTATCTGTCTTTGACCTCACTCTTCCAAGCAAGAGGACATGAAGCCAGAGGCATTTAATTTAGCCAGTTTGACTGAGACAGTCCAGAAAGGCTAATAATTTGTTGAAAGCCTTCTTCCAAACCTCCCCTTTAAGAGAAAACTAAGGGGTGGTGAGGAGCTGTTGTATTCCTCTGAGAGACTGGTCTTATGATGAAGGTAAAGCCCATTTCTTGGAGAATATCAAGTCTAAAACTATGCTCAGAAATACAGCAAGCAGAAATAAAAGTTTGGATTTTTTTTCAGCAAAGATCCTAAAGATCTAAATGGGATTGATCACAGTGAATAGCCATACAAAATCCTCTTGCATGTGACGTTTTAGATAGAGAATATAAGATCCAGCTTCTCTGGTGGAGTTTAAGCCCATCCAGTAAGTTACATTTCTTGCATACCTTTTTGATCCTGTCAGTGTATATTATTTGGTTTGTCAAATGACAAAAATGGAAGGTTGTCTCTGACCTATTTGCAATGATNAAATAGAAAAGCGCAATGTAATATACAGTAGGTAGCAATGCTTGTTCCTCAAAGAGGTGATAGGATTTAGAAGTAAATATTCTGTCTTGGGATTTGAATGCCTGCACGCAGACCTGAAAAACTGTGTGAATGACTAACTGAACTACTACTAAAGTCTTAGTAAGCAAAAATTCCCAGATGAAACTGGTGTCAGGAATCATAAACTTTAATAAGAAATAATACAATTCTAGAGATGGACTTTCGTTTATAGCAAATCATGACATGAGAGGTTACACTAGCTTTGGACTGAGTATCTAATGTCTCGGTGGGATGAAAACTTGGGGAATTCATGAATGCTTTGGAAGAATTACTTCTTCCTTGCATATACTGAAAGTACCATATAAATCCATATTTGATATAATAGGAGTGCTTTTGCAAATTAGAAGAAAAAATCGAAGATTAACTCTGGGGTTTGGACCTTGTATCCAGCCAAAGACTTCACTCTTAAAAAACTTTAGTACTCAGTTAATAAATCAATTCTTTATGTTTCTAAAAAATGAAACTTTCCTGCTTTTTTCCTAGTGTTTTGCATTCTAATCTATTCTACTTCACTGCAAATATACCATTTTGCCATGGTTACATTATTTCCCTTACAAACTCAAAGACAAAAATGTACAATGAAACAGTTGTGAATGAATGGGTGTTCTTCTGGGATTTTTAGTGCATTCTACATTATA